>CAJQZN010026731.1:0-13643 GCA_907164685.1 Colias eurytheme
TATAGACGCAATTTTAATAGAAATTACATGTTGGAGCATCATGATATATCGACTCATTCGTCGTGATTGCTTAAATCTCAAGGCGCAGTCTGCACAAAATACAAATGAACCATTTAAATGAGACATGCGTCAAAATAATACATACCTATTACCGATGCGGTAATTTATTTTAATTTGTATCCAACAAGTCCAACACTAATCGATTCATATCAAATTTGGAGACTATAATGAGCTTTTTAGCGAAATAAAAAAGCGCATTGATATTTTATTAACAATTTATTTTTTGATCTGTAGCCATGCCTCACGTCAAATAAAATGTGTTAGATAAGTATGTACCATTTATACATTACTAGGTTTCCGCCCGCGGCTTCTCCTGCGCAGTCAAAGAAAAACCCGCATAGTTCCCGTTCCCGTGGGATTTCCGGGATTGCGTAATTTTCCCGGGATAAAGAGTAGCCTATGTCCTTTCTCGGGTATCAAAATATCTCTATACCAAATTTCATGAAAATTGGTTCAGTAGTTAAGGCGTGATTGAGTAACAGACAGACAGAGTTACTTTCGCATTTATAATATTAGTATGGATACTGTTTAGTTCTCAATATAAATCTATAACAGTAACGGTAATAAATATTTATATAGACTTGTTCTAGTAATTCCCTGTAACGAATAGTTGTTCCGGAACATTTACAGCAACCCATGAGTTATGTGTACTCATCTTTAATTTATTGTAAAGTGAATGAATTTTGTGTGCTTTGAACACAATTTTAAGACAATTTCGTGTAGAAAATGGGAACATATTTACTGCCGTTACTACTTCTAAATTAAATACTTTATTATATGTTATCTATTATTTTATATATTCTATATATAACATAACTATATATTTCATTTATAATGCTTTATGATCTGTAGGATAATTTAAAAAGCTTTTGAGATCGACTACAGCTTTACCTTTTAAATGCTAACTCGTATGATGTGGTATTGTCGCAGTGGATAAAAATTGTTTTTGTACATTGAAATACACAGCCCGTTCTCTTATTAAATTATTAATTAATTAACATTTTTATGCAAGTATTTCTGCTGCAATCTACCATCAATTTAATATAATAAAATCTTATGAGAATGCCTTAATTTAAATTCCAGTAACGTCCACCGATTACAGACTTTCTGTACGTATGTATATTCTTTTAATTAAAAGGGTTCATTTTCAATTATTCATGGGTGAATTACCATATTAAGTAGTTACATACAATACTGTGATAGCTGCCTGATAAGATCTATTAAAATCGACCGCAAACCTGGGTTCAATCACGAATGAGTACCTATTGAAATATAATGCAAGGTTATATAACGAATATACCCATTTATTAAATACATAGGTACTTATTAATAAATATCAGATTATAGGAGGTGCGAATGAACGAAGTTCTTTCAATTCCATTAAAACTCATTGAATACAATTTCAGATTCTTCTCAATTTTTCGCATTTTCTAATAAGATTGCAAAATTTTCTTTCTCTTCAACTTATAGCTGTTCTTATAGCTATGACATTAGATATCTTAAATTATTTTTTGAGATACTTTCGTTATACTATATATTTTTAAGTCTTTAATATTTGCTCTTCCTGAAATAATTCACTTTGAGCAAAAACGTTTCGCGATTCTAAGCGACCCACGCATTTATAAACATCCATAACAAACGTGATTTGAAATATTTATATGGATAAGCAATTTGGTTTTTCTACCATGAAAAATACGTTCTTCTATTAAAGTATGTGTCTTTCTCTGTAAAGTATATTGAAGTATTTTTGCTCTCTGGTAGCTACTGTCTTAATTTAATATGCTAAAGTTAGATGATAGAAAAGTATTAAGTATTATATTCACACGAAATATTTTTTATGTACTAGGTACGTACTTGTGGAAATAATATGCATAGAATTATTTCAGAGTCATTTCCCTCACACATCATTAAGCTATGAACGATGATTACCAGGAAAAAGCTTACTACCTATACTAAAAAGAAAAATAGACGTACAGCCAATATAAGGTGACTTTATCGAACATATTTTAGTGTCCAACAAAGAGTGGTGACGTCTCATAAATTAACCACTTGCCTCTGTCACTTCCAATATCGACCAATCACTTCATTAGCAACGTCGCCTCTCGGCGTCGATGCAATAATTAACTGATAACAATCCAGCCATTTGTCAATACAAGGAGAGCCTTTGTTCCTCATACTAACAATGCACGCTGTTGATTTTACAGCTGTGATATAAGGACATATTGTTGTTGTGAACGTACAATATTTTTGTAGATATGCTCGATGAACTGGCATTATGTTATTTTGATAACATCTTGATACGGATTGTAAACAGAAAAGAAAATAATGTCTTGTTGTTAAATATGTAAGTCAAAAAATTCAAGTAATTAAGTAATTGGGTATATTTATATGGAGTAGTCTGAGATTTATTTATATTATTGTTACTTTAATTAGATTTTTAGTTGGATCCATTGCGAGTACCTAATATTTTTTGTTCAATTACTGTAATTATATAACTTATATTACTATAATGAATGTGTTCTAACGTATTTGTATAGTGCATGCAGTGCTCATTTTTGATTAATTGTCGATCATGTTCTATATTTTTTGTGTATTTTTTTATATAATTTCATCCACGTACAGCTGCTTATGCCTTTATAAATAAATAAAAAACACACTTAACAATTCATAAGCAAAGTTTCTACTGAAAGAAGATAATACATATAGGTCAGAAATTAGAAGAGGCCCCCAATACAAATCCAAATGTAAATTAATATTTTTATTATTATTCCACATCCGTGGCATAAATCGTACGCGTAACTTAATTTTCGAAAACAAATCGAACTCAAAACAAACATTACGATGCCATAAAATTTAATGTTTCCAAAATGTATTATGTTATTGGTACTTCCTGTGTTAATTGTGAACATTTCTCAAATGATAATGCACCGTGTCATCGTAAAGAATAATTCAATTGTTATTTTTGTTTATCTAACCGAGTTAAATATAATTTCAAGACTGAATTTATACAGGACCTCAATTTCGATTTAATTCTACAAGATATATTTCAACTGGTGATCTAATTATTCATTATAATTAATTCGGCCAGCATTTTATAGAATTTAAACACAGTTCAGTCCATTTTACAAATATTTATATCCTTTATGATTCATCTTATATATAATAAAACATTTGCTATTCATATCATATTATTGTTGATATTAAATTTCTTATAAGACTCAACTTGAACAAAGAGTTATCTTATAAATCAAATAAACGATGAAATAGAGCATAACATATATCTAAGAAACAACAATCTCTGGTCATCTTCATAACTTTTCTGATATCGTTAATCAACTTATATCGATGTTAAGAAAGTTAAATATTTTTACCTGAACCATACAGTAATACGGTGTAACAGATTGATAAGATATGTAATTACGCGTTTTTTGCCCTAATCTAAGCCAAATATTAAATCCATGAGTTAATAAAAACAGAAGATATAAATATCAAATTTAATTATATGTATTCGACACAAATAATTGTAATAATTCATGTGTCACACGCTTATCTCATTAATTCTTCCATATGAGTTAAATATATTCAAAACTAACTAATTAATCATGTTTGTAGGTACTAAGACATCAAGTCTCATTATGTATGTTGATACAATTCGCTCCCACATACCATTATGACTTTGATTCAATTAAAAACTGACCCAACATGAAACAAGAGCAAACATTACTTCGACTTTTCCAATTAACAAGTTGTTAAGCTTATAAGTTTCGTATTCAGATTTAACCACGCTGTTTATCATGTTGTATATTGTATTATAATTTTACTATAATTTTACCTATTTAAGAAGATTCTTTGAAATATGTAATTAAAACCAGATTCTGAATATAATCACTTCTTCTTAATATACACCACGTTCATTTCCACGGCTTAAATCTACATGACTAGCCTAGGGCAAGATTTTAATTATATTCACAGAAATAATACATAATATTATTACCAGCTTATTTATGTCATTAAACTTAACATAAATTCTCATTTCAATTGACTACAGACTAACACTAAAATAAACTACATAGATAGTCAATAACATTTTAAGTCGTATCAAATTTGGGGATATTATAACTTAATAATTTTATCATAGAATATAAACAAATTAGCTTTAAAGTACAACAATGTACCTAAGGTAGAGCTCCGTGTTATCTTGCGGGTTGGTACTATAATCTATTAAACTGATTTTTTTTATTAAATATATTTTAAAAATAATTTTGGTCAATATAATATGTAGATATACGCAAAATTGTACCTAGTTCCTAGAATACTTTTTTTCTATATTTATGCGTAAACGTATACTAAAGTAGTAGTAGTATATTAGTATGTATCATAATACATTTATCGGTTTCAAAATTAATATAAACATGTTAATAATAAGAATTGCGTACAAGATAAAAGTTTTTTCGTACATACGTGTAACCATAAAGTTAATTACTGGGCTCCGAGCCAAAATTGCCACATTTAAAAGAACATGTAGCGTTACATAGCCTGTTTTTATTTTATTATATGTAAATAAAATATATAACTATAAAACTGATAATCTTCCAATGGAAAATAAGCATATTCGTATATATTATTTTCTACATAAACAGAAGAAATAATTGTGAATTTTTCATTATTTCCCACTATAAAAAAAGACGCTGAAACGATGAAGTCTTAACAAAAAACGCAATAATTAACACCTTATTAAATTAAACGTTTATTTTGAAAACTATCAATTTAAAAAGCAACGGTTGAATCAATTTAACACAAATAGTTTCTACTTTATACACTGCATATATCACCCCTGCTGTGACAATACATTATTTTAAATCACAAATTCGACGTGTCACACGGGCACATAGGCCTTATATAAGCCCATTTACATAGTCCCCAGGGGTGCCCAATAGGAACATTCGATTACCTAGAAACTTCCATAATATTCGAATTGAAAAGGACGATGCATCGCCCGGACAATTTCATGACCGATTTTCACTGCTCAATTGCGCTTGAAGCTTTGAAAGTTAATCCGTAGGCGCGAACATAAAACTAAATTGGTAGGGAACAAACTCAATTCAAACGCGTTTTATTATAGTTTAGTATTGATTTAAAATGTATTTCCTACGCGCTTGCATCCCACGGGCTTTGAACGCCCACAGGCTGCGCTCTTCAAAGGGGAGGTTTCAAGAAATTCGCGCTAAAGAACTAATAGAACCACTATTTATTCAGAAAGTATAATGCAATCGCATAAGCTACATTATATTTTAATACCTTATTATTACTTCTGTGAGGAATAATTTAAATTGTACGGTAAGATTGATACTTTAAAAAAAAAATTTTGGCTTGAACATAATATTAATATTGGGAAGTTATGAAATGATTTTTGACTCTAAAATGATTTGACGTTAACGCACTTTTTAGCGCCGTTACTAATTTCCATAATAATTGGTTTCGTGAAACCTTTTAAACAATATAAAATGAACAGTAAAATTTTGTAATACAGAATTTTAGGATAAATATCGAATTACGCTAAAATGGACCTTAAATTGATTCTTGGGAAAAAACAGTTTCAGTTTCATTTTTCCCATACAATACAATTATTTTATGATATATCTTAAATATTAAACACAACATTGAGATATATTATGATTAAAAATCAATCGAGCAAGAGAGTGGTAAATGTAGCTCAAATTAAAATTTTCTAACGATCATTATTAATTATGTATTAATTATTATTATTACATATATTAATTATTATTAGAAAATGATCAAAAACAGTGAAGATACGATACATTTCTCTAAGGTATGATTAACGATACTCCTTTTTGTACTGAATAATCTATTACAAGTGTAGAGATAAAATTGTATGGTTCCCATAAGCGCATTAGGGAAAAATATATTGTATTGGAGATTTTACCGAAAACAGCATTCTATAAATGTAATAACTATGATAGCAACTTGAATCCCAAGATAATCATTTATTAATGTATATGTCACTCTTAAGATATTTTTTATGAATAAAGATAATTGAAAGCTTGTATATCTACAGCATTGAGGACCAATGTTTTGCGTTGCTTCTGAATATAAAATATAATTTGTGACAGTAATAATAACTAGTTCTTAAATTATTAGTGAAAGTTGATAATTTCCCTTCTCCCCACAATGTTATCTAATATTGTTTGAACGTCCAAACCTTAAACGTTTATTAGTTAAAGTAAATTTAAATGAGGGTAGTACGACGAAACTCGTAAAATGTTTTGATTACTCGTTTGTCAACAGAGTTAATTCAGTAAAGCTGTGAATTACGGATATATGAATAAAGATGTTACACACGATTATAGTTTGAAAACTTTTAACATTATTTTCATAACAAAATTTCCTTCGCAAAGTTGTTCGCTAAGAATTTCACTATCTGCAAAATACAGGAATCTTCAAGAGCCAAATATAGCATACTTCAGAGTTAACGTATGATTATAGCTTGAATTTGTGTCACGAAGCTTACTTCAAAGACCTAAGAATTAAAATAGTGATAATTATTAATGATTAGTGAATTCATTAGCTGAGCAAATGCCAACACCACCGTACGTTATAATCATTTAGGACTTAACCTGAAACATTATAAATACAATATCCTAGATAATCCGCTGAATCTATCATTTTCATGTACTTGTGAAAATTAATTTCTTTCGTATTATTTTTCTCACCGTCTTTACCTTTCCTCTACTTCCACAAACATTATAAGACCAAAATTTTGCTAGTCTAGTAACTTTGACTAAAAATCTCTTAAAAAAATAGATACTAGCGAATATTTATAGTGGTTATATTATATAGAAGAATTAAGAAGAAAAAAAACTGTCCATTAAGTTCCGTTTATTTAATTGAATCCAATATTTTCATTCAATGCACCATTTACGTAAGTTCGTAAGATTAATAGCGACCAGAATGAAAGAAACACTCGTCGCATGAATGCTTTCAAAAGACCGAGTCTGGTTATGAGGCCATGCTCAATATCTTTCGGACACAATTAAGAAAACTATTACAGGAATGATGGATATGCTGGTAAAACGTTTCCAACTACAAATCGGTCATCTGTTTTTCTGGTATCCAACGTTAAGGAGTGGAGTTTCTTGCCGGTTCTTCTCCATAGATACTGCTTTCCGAATCGGTGGTAGATGTTAAAATTATTATGTATTGACGTTTCAAAAGTGCTTCTCGAAGAAGTCTAATTGAATAAATAAATGTTTGAGTTTGAAGGAGATTCGTTAGAGATACCTAACCAAAAATGTACCCAAAGGGTTTATAATATTAGTAGAAGGGTCCTTGTCAATGACCAAGGAGAACTCTTCCGTCAGGTAATTGGAATACCTTTCATCCTAAATCCATCTGAAAGTTAAGGAAGTGCAGGATCACAGGCACTCAAAGCTATTTCACTAAATTATTAAAATATTATATTACAGTAACATATTAATCGTTGTCTGTGATTTCTCAATATTATTCGCAGAAGAAAGTACCCAACCTGTACTTTGGTAAAAGACTTAATGATCGCATAGAACAGCTGACGTTCTCTACCTCTTAGGGTGACAAATCAACATCGAGCTATGCTGCGCTGTACTGCGCTGTGCTGTGTTTGGTCAACTCGCTCGTCTAATATTTTAATGAGGATACAAACAACCGATGCTGTGCTGCGCTGTGTGAGGTTACGCTCTGTTTAAAAACGCAGCAGTCTCGAGCGAGGCGCGCTACCCGCCGTGCTGAGCCGCGCTGTGCCGAACTGTGCTATGTTTTTATGGAGCTCTGCCATGCTGCGCTGTGTCGAGCTAGGTTTGGAGCACGCTGCGTGCCCCTCCATCGCCGCATTAAATTCATTAAAATTTTCCTTTTTTTTCACGTATGGTGTGAGGTAACAAGCTACCGTGACTGGACTCTTTTAACGACAAAATAACACATAAAATATCCATATCCGCTTCTTCTTCACTTTCATCTTCATCGGATTCAACTATGTCGTAATGTTTACGTTTTTTTTTTAAATAGGGTCATATTTGACGAGATAAACGACTACACGAGCTGCTGATTACTTTATACTGAGCTAGATTGTTTAGGATGTACTGAAACAAAATAGTATTGATCATACTTAGTTTATTAATTATTTTATTGACTTATAGTCTATCACAAATCAGTCCTCGAATTTGAGATGTTTTTCTTAAGTACTAGGGAAAACTAAATTAAAAACAGAACTTCTTTTTCAAAACAAAATAAACTTCTAAATAATAATAATAAACATATCAAGGCACATAATATTTATCTATGTTTGGCTTAGCTTGTCTGTCCATCTTTTCCCAAGTAAAAATCACTGGAACTTCACTGTGTTTTTCCTCAGATATCTCTTCATTGTCATCGTCTTGCTCGGTTTCGTATGTCTCTTCTTGTACCTTCACGTTGTCTTCCACCTCACTGTCATTTTCGTCTTCATAGCAGAACCAGAACTTGATTCTTCCAGCAACAATCTGATTTGATCATCGTTCATTTTGACATGAAGTATGGCCTAAAAAATTGGCCAAAATATAATTTAGAGCAACATTCATACATATATTTTACTATACATACTTCATAAAGAATTCAAAGTCTGTAAAAATATATAAATGTACAAAATATATAATATTAATACTTACACAAAAAGTTGCACCTATACTCGCGTCGGTCTCATGGACCGATTGGTGCCAAATGCTATGACACGTGAACTTCTGCCGACCACGCGACGTGCACTAAAATGAAGTTAGCCCCAAATCCGGAAACTAGCAAGGAACTCGACTTCACAGGATTTACCTGCATAAAAATAATTACGAAAATGTGTTTCGTCGGTCTCACAGACCAACGCGCGAGTATAGGAAGGTTAAAAAACGTTAGCACATCACAGCGCAGTACAGCGCAGCATCGTTTAATTGTTAAAAAAACGTAGCTTAAGAAACACAGCACAGCACAACGCAGTACAGCGCAGCATAGCTCGATGTTGATTTGTCACCCCTCTACCTATAGTTACAGGCAGCTTAAAGAAGATGATAGCTTAAAAGTTCAATCCAGGATGACGCAGATATCTAGCCCTTATTAAATAAACAAGCAAAGCAGGTGTATAAACGCCCTAACAATATCAGTGTTTATCAGCCAGTATTTGCCCGACTACGGCATGGAACGTATGTGTGCATTTCGCGCGTCTGATTTTATATTTCGCGAGTGTATCACGTAACTTTGTTGGGAGGTGAGTTATTTGATTAGCTCGTTGTTTTATATTCAATTGATACGTGAATATTTAAAAGTATTGAGCGAAATAAAATTTATATTAGTTATGTTTATTAAAGTTTAATAATCAATTACTCTACCAAATTTAAGGTTTCTTTATAAATCTTGGAAAAATTTATGGAGAAATTCTAAACTTATTTATATCCGTCATAAACAAATTTCCTCGATTTAATAGCCGTAATTTACCTAGTCTTTAATAATATGATTTTTAAACTTTGATCATTAAAACTTTTTGTGCGTAATTTTATTTTTCTTCTTAGGCTCTGTAATTAAGTTGAAGATTAACAAAACTTTAGAAGTTAATTTTAGATTAACGTCCATAATAGCTATTTGTGTTTTATCAATTATTCTCAAATTCACTCACGACCTATTATTATTCGAGAGCTTACGTATTTTAAATGGATAGGTATTGAATGAAATTAATAAAAGCAGAAAATAATATTTTTTCTAATAAAGTATTATCTTTAAGCTGTACAATAAAAAAAATGTATATATTAATAGTTTTTAAAATTTTATAGATCTGCTCATCCGGCTCCACCCGGGGTAGCTTTTTCAAGTAGGTTTTAATTATTACTTTTATCCTAACAACGACAATACCAACAAAAAATCAGCCCTTTTCGAGTTACAAATCATGTAACTTACACGACTTCTGTTATAATCACTTCCCATTTTTATTTACGTCTTTCATAGTCCATAATATGACCTATTATTAAACATTTCTGTAAGTATCTGAACTAAAAATTTCACAAAAGAATGAAGTAAATATGAATGAATTATCTGACATTCAAGAACACTTCTGATGTTGAAAACCTTAGTACACCTTATTGTGCTCTCCTCAAGGAAATCACTATTTTACTGTGAAAAGTTTCTAAAATTATTACAAAAGTTACGTATACTGTAGATACATTACCATGTTTCTATAAAACTCTATATTTTAATTTATTTGGATATACAGCTACATCATGCGGAATCGGTTGATTTAAAAAAGTAGCATGCTTTTTCCAACTATTTTCATTCCAAATTGTATGTAGGTAAATAGGTAAGTATTATGTTTGCGTGAGAAACAGAATGAGATAGACAAGAATAATTAATAATTTTTGCTCTTTCACATAAATAGGTACTGAACTAAATTAGGCGAAAATAAGCGATTTACTTACGTAGATTATAAGCTCAAATTTACAGTAGAGTATAATTATACTTTCAGAAGCTCTATTACGATACTGTGGGAGGAAAAAGCCCTCATTAATGAATGATCAAAAATATTAAATAGGGTAGCCCGGTAGGCAATGAAAAATCAATAATCGATAAGATGTAGTATAATTATTGCTAAGATAAATTCAACGATTTAAATTTGTATAATCGATATTTTTTTAATTTATTTATAACAAAATATTTGGTTTCTATGCTGTCTAACGCACAAACCTGTATGTAACATTTTAAACATCAAAAAGCTCCACTAGTCCTTAAAAGAAAAACGATTACGATACGATTTGATTAAATATACATAACATTAAAATTAACTACGCATGAGAAATCTTACCTACCGTTAAATAAGCTTTTTAAAGCGAAGGCAAGTGGTGCTTTAATTTTATAGCTAAGTATAGTGTAATGGGATATTGAAACCATAATTTTTGTTAGCACAAAGTATAGAAAAGAGTGTTGCTCTCGTTATATTATATACCTATGAAAGGAATTACTACCTATTGATTTTATAAACTATACTCATATTTCCCTCTGGATATTTAATATTACTATATAAAGCAATTTTAAATGATGATAATAGGAACTATACTAAGTTGCTGCTGCGTCGTTTTAATTCAATTTTAATTATAAATAAACCCTTTCAACCATTCATCATCTTTATTCATCCCTAATAATTAGTACCAACAACGAAAATTGATCGAACAAAAACAAATTCAGCACCTTCTTTATTTTGATCACATATAATTTTTTTGTATCGTGCGTGTAATTAAGATAAATTTAAGGATTGCTTACATCCTTCAAGCCTATTACGGTAAATAGCGTGCCAAAAATATACAAAAACAGATACCTACATAAATATTCTAGAAAAAATAACCGTTTCTGGCGCAGTCAGAAAAAAGGACAACAAAATGGGGTTTTAGCGGTTCATAATATTGATATAAGCGTTTAGAAACGGAGATAGATAAACAAATACTTGACGATTCAGAGGCATTTAAACGACGTGGCGGAGATCTTGTATAAATAAATAGTTTGACTTATTCCCTGAAAGAAACGAAAATAGTACATAATAATTTATTTATTTCACACTTTAATAAACTTGTACCTTGAAACCTTAGAACTACTTAGAGAAAAAGACAGAGTACAATTTATTTTGCGGCCTTATCACTTATTAGTGATCTCTTCCAGGCAAAAGAATCTGCGAAAGGTAACTGTGAAAAATGAAATGAAAAATGAAATGAAAAACGTTTATTTATACACACATTATAAAACTAATTTATTATTTTATATATACTTAATTAATATATTATTTATATCCTCTCAGCGCTTCATAAGAGTTGACAGTTAGTTAGTACAATACCTGCACCAGATTGCGTACGGTAATTCCATTTTAATTTTTAATCCACTTAAGTTATGTACTCTGATTAACTTACAAGTTCTTCATGTTAATATAATTAACATTGGCCTGGTGTTTGCGTATGGGTAAAGCTCAAAAATGAATATCACGAAATATAAAATTATGCTCTAATTTAAAAAGCTTTTATAAATCTATTTAAAACTAGCGGTCCGCCCCGGCTTCGCCCGTGGTACATATTTATGTTTTCTCTACATAAGAACCATCCTGGTACTTCAAGGAATTTAATAAAAAAAGAATTATCGAAATCGGTCCACAGTTCTCGAGTTATGCGCTTACCAACACATTTTGCGATTCATTTTATATTATAGATTATAAAATACTTATTGAGTAAAAATACAACACACTTTTAGTGCTTTTATCTTAAAATCATTCTCACGTCAATATTCCAAACAAGAAAAAAGCAATAATATAAAAAAAACTGTTTAAAATTAAAAATGCAACCAATCGGGAAGTTATCGTTATATTATAATATTGATTGATTAAATATTCCTTTGATGCCTATTTTACTCATAAATAATCTCCATAACTGTTCTTAGCTTGGGTTAAATTTGCAAAATGAAATTTGTATTCCTTGAACAACAAAAAATATTTTTATTCAAATCTAAAGGTTATTCAAACTTTAAGGATAAACAAAAAATAAACCAGACACATATCAAGTGAGGCAATAAAGAGTATGTAAAAACTTTTCTAATAAAATACAAGTAACGTTTTGTTTTATAAAAAAAAGAATAACGTCAACTACGCCAAAATTCCACTGCCATTCGTAAACGGGAATGTTTACAGTACATTTAAGTAATATAAAAAAATCTCAAATATTCGCTGTTACAGTCAATTTAATTATTTATCTCATTAAAATGTTATGCATTCCACTGAACTTAATGATATATTTGTTGTTCGGGTATAATTATCACTCATTTGTACACAATAACACACGCTTTAATGTCAAATTTAAATAAGTTTGAATATCCTATACTTATCCTATAGTATTGGATATAATAATTTTCCAGGGCATCGATTTCATCGCTCTTTGATTTTTGAAGATATCTGAAATAATCAAAGTTTAAGAATTAAATATCTTGTAAAATCAATCATTATTGTCCTACATGCAGTGTAAAGTGTTACCTACGCGCAGGTAACACTTAAAATTTATTTCTATAAGTTCGTCCAATGGAGTTTTTTTCGCAATTATTATTCAGTACGGGTCACGCGACTCCATCGTGAGGACTTAATGCATTATCTCAAAATAACTTTTTACCTGTATAAAATATTTATTTATTTTACAAAATGGTAATCGTAAATAAATAAGTATGTATGTTTCAATCATATTCCATTGCCGGTCAAAACCACTTTTGACTGTAAAAATCTCTGATTTTTGAAGATCTTTTTTACTTTAGACTTTGGTCAAAAATATTTTTATAAAAAAATATTATCAAATAATACAACTCATCATACATATAATATTATGTGTAATGTACTCATATGTATGCCAATATACCATATCACCATGAATTTAACTTGTCCCATTGAAACATTCCCATGATATTTCGATGAATTAACTACAATCTGTCAAGAGTCGTTAACATGTCTGAGACACGACATTTTTTATTCCGCAGTACACCCACGAAGATCGGAATAACGACTCGCA
>CAJQZN010026733.1:0-16101 GCA_907164685.1 Colias eurytheme
GATAGGTTTTATCCCGGAAATCCCACGGGAAAGGGAACTATGCGGGGTTTTCTCTGAAAACGCGGGCGAAGCCGCGGGCGGAAAGCTAGTTTTTTTATATGCAATTCACAGAATTTCTTGGTTAAAATATTCGGCACATCACAAGTGACGGCTCCACTAATAAGCTCCTGCACTCCAGTTAATGAGTTTACTGAATCCAGCGCAAGTTTTTAAAAGTGTTAAAGTTCTCGCCCGCTTACCTTTGCAACTCGGCAATTAAGTTACTTGCGTTCGACTAGCTGTAATTAAATATTTTTATTTATTTTACCATTACCTCGCTACGCTTTGCCGTGATTTGAAATACTGACAGCGGTATTTATTGAAAACTATTTAAATGAATAAGATACGAGTCGCAGCCAACTCTTGTAGAAATACTTGAGTATGCTCGCTTATACTGTCCAAGCTTATACAATTCTCTTCTCAATATCCTTATCAAGTATTAAGATGTAGTATTAAGATGCAATGTAGCAATCGAAGGGAGCATTTACCTTATGTACATTTATCATTGCCGTTTCTTATCTACATAAAAAAGCAAGAACCAATAAATTCCACGCATTGGATCGAAAAAACAAAACATTTTTCATTCAACCCGATCGCTCAGTAATCCGGTGGCACAAGAGGGTTGTAACAATGTTAACCGGTCCATTTCTCAATTTTCCCCGGTACAACAGGCCCCTTACAAGATGGACGCACAAAAGATACACCTAACCCTTCAACGGCCTCCGGCTAGAAGTCATGCCATCGGTGTACGCTATTGCTATTCTGATCTTATAGGTGAATGCAAATTTGTGATGTATTTTTTATCTGGAGAAAAATTTTATACGAGTAACCTGAACATCCTAGAATAAAACAATATTAGGTAGGTAGGTACACGTAGAAAAATAAATTTGACAACAATTTAAGAAGCAGTAAGTACATTAAGTTAGAGTCAAATACAGATAAATAATAAATGTGTATTTCTATGACATAATATTTGCATTTGTGTTAGTTATGTGATAAACTTTAGTTTATCACGTGCGTATAATACGTGGAATAAAGTAACACCGCATAATATCCACAGATGATAAAACATAGCATATAATATAAGAAACTTATTTTAAATTTAACCCCGAGGCTGATTGGCGCGTACGCTGGATTCTCAGCCATTGTGGCCGCATCCGTTTCCTCGCGGCATTATATTAAATTTTATTATCGCCCTGGACTAAGTAATGGGAATATCGTGTAAGGAGCGGTCGTCCAGGCCCCAGGCGTTAGGAGGCGGCCGGGGGTTGGGTGATTAAAATTTCGGCTACCGTTGATGACACAACAGTACTGCAGAGTGGAAGGATTAATAGAGGTTTTATGAGTGGATTACATTACTTTGTGTCGCTCCAGCGGAGTGAATATTGTGATTTTATTTGTAACGTTCACAATAAAGATGCTTAAGAGCGCTTTTAGTGCTGTTATTGGGGTTATAGTTGCGTTGTGTTTATTAATTTTGTCCATTTCTTTTTTGTACACTGATATCTATACCTAGTAGAAATATTACAAAAATAAGTTAACTAAATTCCTTTTTATTTTTATGTCAGATCTCAGAGATTGGGATATTATGATAATTTTGGACGCTAAAGCTTCTAAACAATAAAGTTGCCAACGCAAATACTGAAATTATTGCCATAACAATAAACATACGACGGTCTTATTGAAAAAAGCGACAAAGTTTTGCCAATAAAAAGCTAAGAAGCTTTCAAGGAGAGATAAAGCTGAAAAACGAAGATATTAACCGTAACGAGCGCAAATAGTTCGTTGGGAACGCTATAAACACAACTAATGGGTATAAAAACAATGCTGTACTTTATTTATGGCGGAATTTTGTATTGGAGAAAGATACATAGTTGTTGAAATAAATATAAAATAGTTTAAGTTAACTAAACGTTTCGATTGGCAAGGTGTTTAGTGACTACATATGTTTTCAATTAATTACTATATTTTTAGTACCTTTTATATTATCTAACTCTTACAATTCATCTTCTTGTGATACATCCCAAAACAAACAACCACTCACAACAACCACTAACCAAACTTAAGCGCACATCTTTAATTACATTTTTAAGGAGCATAATAATTTCCCAATAAATCTTGTACGCGCCAGTTGTCGCGTTGATCTTTCAAGTGTGAAGGTTTATTTAAGGGCAGCGATATTTTTTCTCCCCCGAGCGGCTCACTTCGTTATATTTATTAAAACATCGCCCGAGATTACAAAGAACACGATATTTTTTACACTAGAAGATGTGAAAACCAATTAAGGAGATAAAAAGGGAATCCAGTGAGGTGCCTGCATTAATTTCTTTTTTGCGCGGATTATTTTAAAATTGCATTATATTCTTGTTAAGACGGCGGCGTTCTTGGTTAATGATAGCACTACCCCTTCCTTTTTAATTGCCCGGGGCTATTGCGAAATGAGTAATCCGGAGGTGCTCGGCCGTTCCTCTGATAAAACTTTCGGCAATCCTGAAATCTTAAGCGCATTCCGTACCATTAATTGGAATTCAGAAAAATAAAATTTGAAAGTCTTTAATTAATTTACGTTTATACAGTAAGCATTTAGCGAGATATCACTGAGGCATGTGGAATGATTATTTATTACTTTAATACAATTCAAATTAAATATCCAAATAGTAGAGGACTGTTTGAAAACTTTTCTGAAGCCTGGTTTCCTTGGAATGTATCATTTATTTCCACAAATTATCATATTATTGTAATGACAAATGAATTTCATTTTTCATGCTACATTGTGATATATTGAAAGACAACAAATAAATAAAATTACTGAATCGTAGCCCCAAAATGAAGAAATTATCACGCACAAATAAATTGCGACTCGATAGTGCATGTAAATTTTGACAGGGACCGCTCAATTCGTGGGTGGAACCATAGTTTAAGTGTCTGATAGAAGTGGAAGCCATTACGGCTAAAACCAATTTCCTTTCACAGTATCACACGAAAATTATCCCTAATCCTCTTATCTTACGATATAGATCGGACGCATTTATAACTTCGAAGAAAAAGGTCACGATTACATTTTCATAATTGTTGTTGGGGGGTTTTGGGCTTTATTTCTAGGGAGTAAGTGTGTTTTTGCTGTGAGTCAATTTGGTTGGATATAGTTTCAGTTTATTAGTCATCGATGGTGGTGCGATAGGCCGGTGCCAGGCGCGAGCGGCGCGCACGCATGTTCTGTCAACACTACCCTAATGAACGGCAGTTATACAACGCACGTGATTCTTGTCGCTTTGCTTCCTGCTGTAATTTTACTGTAATTTGTGCGTATTTATCATGTGAGAAGAATTATTGCTCTATCGTGGCAAGGTATCACTTGCATGTTGTTTTGAACGCCTTTAAATTTCTATAATTTACGTTCATGCTTGCCAGTTAATAATAATCTTTTAATTATGGTGGAAATCTTTAAATTTTCAAATTTTTGTATTAACATTGCAAAGTTGAAGGTTTTTGATGCGCAGTTAAAACAGATTTTTCTATATTTAAAACGTTACACATACAATATTTATTGCAATTTTATCGCAAACATTAAAACAGTATTCTGTTTAAATGTATAACATAGTAAACTATCTCGAATGCAATAAAAATTATTAACTATATCAAACCCTCCACACACTCTTTTTGCTGTTGTCCGTTATTAGTTTACAATTAGCCTCCGTTTCCGTCTTTACCTGAAAGAAAAAGAAATAGTTAAGTTAGCCAATTAATATCTATCTACCTAAGTGTGGTCAGTAAAAATGGTAAATAGTACATAGTATATATATATATAATAGTAGTATAGTAAATAGTATCCATTTATGTCCGTACAAAATTTTAATGCTCTACTTTCCACACGTTAAATTTACACTTTTGCAAATTTACATGAGAGAAATAGGTGTTTACAATTTTGATCGAAAATTTACATTTTCAAATAACAAAAAATAGTCTGTAATATACAAATAATAACAACCAAAGCGCAGCTTACAATTATGCTACAAAGGCTACATAAAAATAGCTTAGGTAAAAGCCCTCAACATACTCGATTACGGCTCTAGAAGCCGTGGCACATCCGTGCCGGCCCGTACCGGGGCAGGCCCCATTAATTGATTCCCAGATAAACCAGGAATGTCACTATCGTACTAGCATTTTGTTAATTATGTAATTTTCCGCTAAATTACCGGGTTGCGTGCGCGGGAATGCATGTCGCGACTTGTAGAATTGTTTTAAAGTATATACGAGTAATGCGGTATTATTTATTTGGGGGTAGATTTGAGTCGGTGTAATAGAGGCGGAATCGCTTTATAATATGACGATTGAGAAAGTAGGTAATATATGTTTTTATCGAGACTTGATTATGTGTACCGACTCTAAGGTTGAAAAATCATAACCTTATCAATAATCTTCATGAATGTTTTAAAGCGATATTATAACGCATTTCTAAAATATTTATTTTGGACAGTAATTTATAACACAAATACATCTGTTACAAGAAAATCGTACCGAAGGCGTTACGTGTAAATCATTATAATTTTAATATTCCCGCCCTCAAAAGCAATTCATGTAATGAGAGTATAAAACAATGGCCGGATAATTTACGAGTTACGCCACGAAGGAAAGTCGGACCTCTTGCAATTTAACATCGACTTCTATTTGATAATGCCAGAGCTTTTAAAATGAGAATAAAGATTAGGGATAAAATGGTGAGATAATATAAATGGAACATTACTTAATACTTTCCGGTAGTCCTCTCTGTTGCGGAATAACGCCGCTTTTAAACAAAGTGCCCGTTTCGTTTGAAATTATTTTAATAAAATATTTACTGCGTCTTTTGCAATAGAGTAAAACTTATTTGAAAATATAATATGTAACTAAAACAACAAATAAGAAAAAAGGAATATTTGCCTTCAAAGTATTCTCCGTTCGTTCTGAACTTGAATATAAATAGAACAATAAAATTGCATCTACTTATTTCAAAACTTTTGTACAGCGCTCGTAAAACAATAAAAAGTGTACGAAGCCAGATTCAATTTTCCAATACTCCATACAAAATATAAATTAAAATTTGAATGGGCGCGTAATTCGACAATAAAACGCAGCTGAGTCGCGCCCCAATCAAACGGCGATCTTGATAAACGACCACCGTGAGACTGCACTCTGCCCTTCACCAGCTCCAAGAAACGTCAGAACACTGCTGTGCGAAATTTATTACCCGCCAAGATATGGAACAAAAAACGTATTAACCATTATCTACAAACCTTTATCTATGTATTCATACAAACCAGTATTTTAGAACCAATGTTACTCATCATCGCTAGATGTTTTACAGATTAAAAACATCACGCTCATTTTTGTCGGACATTGTCTCCAAAATTTTGCAACAAAAATGACTATCAGAACTGCAATTGCGTTGAGATATTATGTTTTACTTGTTTCATGCATTCATTGACGCGAAATTTTGGCCGAATTGTGACGTACGGGATGAAGACATAAAAAATACAGCAATGACAAAATACAAATAATTACTCTCAGTATCCCGGACAAGCCATGTTTAGCTGAAGGCTCATGTCGTAAAAAACATGTCTGTCCCTTTCTGTGTGGTACAACACTTGATGGCGTAGAAAGAGACGGTTTATCGCAGCCTAAATAAAACATAACGGCTGAGAACACGAGCCATATTGCCTCGCTGGAAAAGTTTTAAAAAGTTTTCTTTGCGGACCCATTACAAGTACGTCGACTTTGTATGTGTGCGACGCTCGATACATCCGCTCGATACCATGATGTCAGAACACAAAACCAGTATTTTTGCTTATAAATAAAGAAAAGTTACTTCCATATTCCATACAGGCTCTAACATAACGTAATACATTTAACGTAGCAATGAGGAGATGCTCATTTTTTTCATGGACCAAGTTCTATTAAATTGTTTATTGACTGATATAATATTAATTGATGAACAGTTTATGACTTCGACTTCGAAATATGTAGTTGTGATCGCATGCTTTTCTTTTTTAACAAGAAACGCTTCAAATAAGCTGACTGTTTATAAAAAAGACATTTTTATGCACATGCGCCAAAAAGAAAAGGTAGAATATTCTGCATTTCATAATTATTTAATAACGAATTTTGTAAATTAACAACACATTATAATGACGTCGCATGACCTCAATTGTATTTGTGCGAGTGAGCCCATCACGCTCACAGCAACGAACCACGAACACAAGGAAAGTAGGTTTATTTCCATGAAAAAGTTTTGAAAATCGATGGCTTTAGCTCCGACGCTCGAAAACTTTTCCGTCATATAGCCATAAATACCGCTACCGTCCATGTTTTGCTCGCTTCCACGGCTACAGCGTGAGTTGCGAAATTTTCTCTCGTATTTTTCGTATTTTGTTAATAAAAATCGTAAAAATACCGCGTATGTAATGCAATACAAGGGTTTCTCTTTTCATACATTGAATATACGGTTATAATTTTATATATTTATTGCCTGCACCTTTTTAATTTCGTGGTTATTAAAACTGAATTGTTCTGATTCGTTATTATATATTTCGCTATGTACGTTACATTACCTTGTGGAAGACTAATTAAATAACTTACAAAGCGCTGCTGTAACTATCAATATCAATTTATATCTTCTAGTTCTTTACAAACTTATTCTATTCATTTTTATTTCTTCAAGAAATTAAGTGTATAAAAGTATTGTTGAAGATTAAGACATCACAGAATGTATTGCAGGTACATTCTAAGCACCGGTTGGTTTGCGGTGCGCGCCATCTTGAAAATATCTGTTTGATATATTATTGTTTATAAATAATGACTTCTCGACCCTCCCAATTTAATTGTGGCGTATCCTCGAGAATGGCTTATTAAGCGGCCGGTTAATATTTCCTTATTGGGCTGTAATTAATTTTGTTAGTCAGGTGCTACGCCCACGGCGGTTGTTAGGTCGCTGTCTAAACGGCTATTATCTCCCGCATTATTTTGTCGTGGCCAATTTGTTTGAAGCCTTTGACGGCTAGATGGAGATTGAGTTAATTAACTCCTCTCGATGCGGCACCGGCCCGCGGATGATGCGATTTCGTTCTTGTTTTCCGCGGTTATAAATTGTGCTTAAATATTAATTAAATCTCATAATGATGATGTCAAGGTAATATAGCTATTTAAGGGATATTTGAAATTGATAAAAAGAGATGGCAAATAAAAGCTCATAACATGGTATATAATAATTCCCCAATTAGACACAAACTTCGCGAACAGAGCCGTGCAGAAGTTGTAGGCAAGGTCGAATTGGCGCCATGACCTTCCAACTGCAGCCCTCTGCCCGTTGGTCCAAGTAGTTTGCGAACAACTGCCATAACTCCGTAGGTACTCTGAAACTGGGTGACGGTCTAACCGGCCGTTGACTCCGAGAAAAAGTTCTCTTTAAATATCCACAACTTTAGTATAACAACTCAAATTTAGTTAGTTGCTAACAAACAGTAACAACAAGTCGCGAAAGTGGCGCGCGAGTCGTTCAAGTTCAGCTTTGTTTCGTGACGCTGCTGTCGGCGACGGTGACTGACGTGTGGCGTAAATAAACACCAGACATGAGCATGTCACTCTACATTTAAATATAGTTTTTTGTTAAAATAATCATGATCATTTGTAATTTTCTGTTACAAATATCTGACTGACACAATACTACAAAAATTTTTATGAATTTTACGATTATGTAGTACCTTTATAGTAATACTAGCGGTCCGCCTCGGCTTCGCCCGTGGTACATATGAAAAATAGATGGTGGCCGATTCTCAGACTTACCCGATATGCACAGATTTCATGAGAATCGGTCCACCCGTTTCGGAGGAGTATGCAGACTAACATTGTGACACGAGAATTTTATATATAAGATATTCATGTTTATTTATTTTTTCGATCTTTATCAAACAGATAATATTAAATAAACTATACGAAAGAAAAACTTAATAGAAATTTAAAGAGTGTTTTTGTTAACGATGATATGCGTAATGAAATCTTTCTAATAATGAAACGAATAGGTATTACAGTTCGTAGTAAAATTTAGTTATAGATAGTGCAGGCTGTGCACCGTGATATCGATTAAGTAGTTCAACTTTGTCCTAGATTTGACCTGAGATCGTATAAAGAGCCTCAATATTATAAAGCTAATGAAATCTCGCTTTCATGATAATCAGTTACCTATCAGGATTTTTCATCTATCTAATAAAATTAATCGCTGTTTCACAAATAATAATCATTTATACCATAGATTTAAGCAAACTTTCTCAATATACCTACAATATTTATGAACCCAGCCCGCAGTAAATAGTTGCAGAACAATGCATTCGATTACGTAAATTGCGCAATTTCGTAAAATAAACGAACTGTAAACCCCTGCGTCGGTTGTAAAGTCCTGTATAGGACTGTCACGTCAGCTCTGCGGCGGATAAGAGGCGCATGCGTCCCCCTCCCCCCTTCTACCCGCAACACGGAAAACTTTTCCCCGACATAGGTATAAATACAAGCGCTCACCCGTCGGCAACACTTTTTGCCCCCCTCTGTGGGGTGGGATGGCAAAAGTTTTGCCAGCCCGCCTCGGTACTACGTACACAGTGCTCTTCCACTTTTTCCTGTATATTGAAATGGAGGTGCGGAGAAAAGAGTAGAATTTAGAAGCTGTCGTACAAATTTTAATGAGGATTGAGAATGTGACTGCCATGCCGTAACGAGCATGCAGGTTTTACAATCGACGCTTATAATTGCGCACAATAATGAAGCCCTTTTTTGTTATGATCCAATATTCAAACGAGATGTTTAACATTGTTATCCTCTGGTCTATAGTGAATTGTGGTCACTTCTAATTAAATTTTGTGAAGGTCCGCTCGTACTTGCATTATAAATGACTGGTCAGCGAGGTCAACACCTTGTTAGCGATAATCACGATTAGGCAAACCACTACTTCATCACGGTCCTGCTATTTAATAAGATCTATGTAGTGAATGATTAATTTTGGCTTGTTTACATTTCCTAGAGTTCTGCTGAATTAATGAATAAATAGAGGATGCTAACATTCTATTCCAATTAACCGATGCATATTTTACAATAAATTTAGTAAATGGCATTTAGATTTTAAACATGGCAGGCAAGAAAAGATACCTGATTCTAATAAAAGAGTTGAGAGCATATAAATCATCTCGAAACCTCTTTATTTGGTCTGCAAATATTCGCTCAAGTAAGGATTTTGTTTAACGATACGGGTTAGTCAAACACTTAGCCGGGTGCTGTCATCGGGGGCATATTTGAGGTCTGTTAAGGGTACATTCATCACGGCTACGGGTATTTAGTGCAGTCTGACCCTACCTTATCTTCTCGGCGCAGTGACACGGCTTCGGTCCGTCTAGTGACTGATGACTTGCCTTAATTAAATTTAATGAAACTTAATAATTGCGAGGTAAACATTAGTTTGAATTTCTCTGCTAATTACTTATTCGATTACACGGCTGCTTAAACTTAAGACTTAACTGATAACCATAATTTTACTACTTCTTCAGCTGATTTTACGCGTATACTACTCAGATAAAATCTTCTGTAAAGCACAACAACTGTTTTGCTACACAAGTCTCTATATTTATGTGTTCTTTGTCACACAAATAATGTGTTATTATTTTTTTGCATTTTATATCAATACTACTTAATAACTACTCATTTTATATTCTGCATCATTCTGCGTACCAAAAAATGCCTTAAATACCTAGACTGGTGGACAAAATTAGACACAAATGCGATATCAGTCATTCAAAGGACGGTTAGCATTATCTAAAGCAACTCCGCTGTAATGTAGTTGCTGTCCAACTTAAGCCGGCTAACTCCGACGTTCATCCAAAATTCAAGGAATAAAGACAAGCAGGAAATCAGCGTGTCAGACGAATGTAGTGTGGAGTTTAACGGATTGAGTTCTGAAATTATACGGAATTAAAATAGCTAAGTAGATTTGAATTTTTGATGTTTTAGGGATTGAAATATTTATTATACTTATTATTTTTAGGTGGAGTGATCTTATTCGCGCTGGAATGTTTATAGCTTGAACTATTTAACTGTAATTTTGTTTAGGATTTATTGAAATTTTCAATTTATTTTATGTTCAGGTCATAAATTAATACTGTCCTAAATTGATATTGTTTACGTTACAAAAAATCCTATACGAATTAATACATCTAAAATGTCCGAATTATTTACTTTGGCTGGAAATTATCTTCGAACAGGTACAGGAAGTTATATTATTTTACCATTTTACGACACATACTAGACAGAAAAAACTAAAAAGACTGCATTATTAATAGGAGGTTTTAAATAAACTTTTTCTAAAAAATCCCAATTTCAACACCATTCAAAACTTGATTTAGCACTGAGACCGAGTATAGTCTACGGTTTTAACTTTGCACTCAGCCGGTCGGAGTGAAAAGCCATTTGTTAGAAAGATAGAGTGGAACCGAAGCGCGGCAATAAAATTATTTTAATCGATGTTTTCGATTGGATTCTAATTAAAATTTATAGTACGCCAACTTTGCTCACATGGCATTTTTAATGTATAGACATGGGATTGCTTTTATTGTCTATTTAGATCCTGGCTTATTTGATCTAAGAATAATAGTTGTATTCCTCCTTTCCTTTTATTCAAGCGGTACATACTGCTATGTCGGTTACCTATTTTTTATCTCAAAAAGCGTCATTTAAGCTTTTAAACTTGGAAGGTAGGTACTTGCTAGCATTTCAAACATTAATCCTGCATTCTATTTAACAATTATCGAGCCTGATAGCTTACCTTAAACCCAGAGGAAGGGAAAAGCTATATTTATAGAGGTATATAGAACAAAGTTTGGACTAATTATAAACAGTTTCGACGCGTGGTCTATAATTTGAGGCCTGGGCAGCCTGGGCGGGACTTCCGTGAACTTCTTCATTTATTCAGAACTTCCAATTCTGATGTCAAATAATTACTGTTGAATTGTCAACACGTGTTTTGTGTTAATTATCGTTTCCATGATTTATAATTACAGTTATATTAAATTCGTTTATGGAAATATTATAGGTAATTTAAAACGATTGAATCATATTTAATATCAAGTAGGTACCAGGAGGTAAAAATTAAGGGACGTTTCCTTGCAAGTAAAATTTTTGAAATATTATTTTGTCGCTGATACTATTCGTCCGTTAAGTTTAATTTATAAGATGTTGATTTAACACTATCTAACAAATATGTATAATTCCTTTTTATGGTGTTGCATTTACTTGTGCGATAAGGTTACGTTAGTCCTAATTGAAGTAACGTTTCAATTTATATTTTTATCAGTGACATATCTCACAAGGATCACAATTTGTTACACACTCCGCACCGCTGTTAAGCCATCCATCGCTTTGATTTCTCACCGTGTAATACATAAATCTGAGTAAAAACAAAAGAATGTCGCGACGTTTAATACAAGACAGGAGCAATAACTCAGCGAACGCAGTGGCCCGCACAGATTTATTGGAGCAATTGACAAAGTGGCAAATGGGCCATTAGAAATTAGGAGTTTCAAGACGCTACGGAAAAATGTACCGCAATATTTTCCGGTGTGAGCGAAATTGTGAGTCGTAAATAATAACGTTTGGAAGTTACTGATCTTGTGCTGTTTTGGTTATGCGCTATGCTAAATAACTGAATGCGAAGTTGGTTTAGGACGATAAGTTTGTGATAAAATATCACGAATATTACATATATTGTTTAGTGGTAAATTGTGTGAGATACACGCAAAGTTTTTGAGCAAAATATTCCGCACATTTTCAATATAATAAACCGCCTAAAATAAAAACAAAACACATAAAATATCGCTAAATAACTTAGGTATAACATTAGTTTCGTATAAAGCAATAATCGTAATAATCGAATGAAATAAGATAGGGAACTAATTCTATAAATGTTTTCAGTCGATAGCTTACGACATGTTTATTATCATTGGGCAATAAAAATGCGCCTAATGACTCGGGAAACGGTAAATATACGGGATTCGCTCACTACTTCATATGGCTCTATAAAATTTTATGATTTGTTAAACTTAGTTAAACGCTTTCTATTTTCGGAAGGAATAAGACGCGAATGGATATATTACCTGAGGAAAATAATATTGTTTTAAATGACAAATATGAAAAAATTTAGTATTTTGGAAAAAAAAATTACGTATTTTTTCTAGTTCTTCGTTTTTAAAGGGTCTTAAGGATGTTTTTAGGTACATATATAAGTAAGTATAATAGGTTGTTCACACAATTTTCATAGTTTAATATTTTAAATAACTATAGGCTATGTACCTATAAATTTGGATCGATCGATACAATTGGAATCAACCCTTTCTAAAAATCAGTCACAAGACATTAACAAAAACAAAAACATCTATATTAAATAAGTAAAACAACAGATTTTCCTTAAAAATCTCTTTTTGTGCACTAACACAGCTGTCACGCGGGTGCAATGCGTCTTACCCCCCGCCCCCTCCCCGCGCACTCGTGCGTACAGATAAAAAATAATTGCTTCCGTCACCCAGGATTGGGAAAATAAATATTCCAGGAAACATTGAGTGGGTGTAAAGATTTTAAGACGATAAAGCGGTATTTCTTCATGGCACTTTTTTGTTGGTTTACTTTTCAGTATTTCTTATAATAAATATTAGCACGTTTTTTAAGAAAGCTATTTATAGGTACGTTTCCACATTAATATTGAGTAACATGACTTAAATTAAGAATTCTGTTCACGAATATAACTAAAATTATATTTAATTAGCTGTGCCCTCGATTTTACCAGCTCTACTCCTTGCATATATATACAGATAAATTTCGATAAATGGACTATCTAATACTGAAGGAATTTATCAAATCAATCCCATAGTTCCTGATATTAGCCCGTTCAACCAAACAAACAAACTCTTCAGCTTTATTATATTGTAGTACAACTAGTACAGGTACCAGGCTTGTATCCAAACTTTTAATTTCACTGGCAGACAATAGATAGCGCCCATTCTGAACTGCATTGTTCTATTCCTAGACATAGTAAAATCTATTCTCCAAAATGAATGGTAGCAGTTAGACGTATCGATACCAACATCTTAAAGCGAGTTTCCAATTGTTAATCTTCATTGTCGATTTGCTTCCAGTGCGCTGAATATCTGAATTTCCACAATATGTGCATTCGATTGAGACCAATTTGATGCTGTAATATTCATGCGCACTTTGCGATAATATTGTCGGTTCAGCTTAATATTATAGTACAGAGTACTCCATGTTTTCACAGCATTTACTTACGCTAAATATAATATGTTTTATTTATATATTGTCTTTGTGTTTTATAGCAGGTAGAAAATTATACAATAGTTTCGTGAATTATGCAAATTAAATTTCTTCTCACGGTGTAAATACAAAATTACACTAAAATTTCCATGCCTATTCTATACAGATTAATTACTCCGGTCCATACAGTCTATCATTTTAATCACTCATTATTACGAATCGCGCGTTTTCATCATCCAAATGCTCTCGCAAAACTCGAAGTAATCATCTAAAGTGTTAGTACAAAGTTTGTAACAAATAAGGGAGTGCACACGTGAGGGCTCCATTCAACAAGTCAAGTAAACGTATTGTGTGAAAGCACGATCGATCATAATCACGGCCTCTTTCACCTCAACTAATGGCCCACGAAATGGCGGCATGCGTTTAAAATCTGCGAGAGAACGTGCATTGGGAGGCAACCGTTCGGAAATTGTGCACAATGCGACCCGCGCTGACAGATCCATCATGTGTCTGTCTGTGGCCGCGCGGTTACACTATTCCCGCTTTTGACGTTCTATTTTCAAATTTGAAATATTGTCTTTGGTTTTTTTTTGCTGGTGTAATTTTCTTTGAAAGAACATTCCAGATGTAATAAACGATTTGAGTTAAAAAATAGATATACTATCAAAATATTGTCACTCCTGTACACTTTAAAAAATATGAACCATAATGTTATACCATAGGTAGTGTTAATATTAAATAAGAATGTGCATTAAAATTCATATGACCCTGAAGAATTTTTTAATTTGATCATCTTCAGTATACGCACAGCGCATGTGAGTAGGAATCATCCCACGCCATCAGCGGTTCCATTGTTGTTATTTTAATTTTTTCCCCTGGAATGTCTTTGAGACTGTTCAAATGACGCGTGTAATATCAAGGTTTGGTATCGTTTGATGTAGAAGATTAGGGTATTTTGTGATGAACGTTGTATTTTTCACGTAAATAATAAAAGGGAACAATAAAGAGTCGATTCACCTCTCTGATCCCTTTGCGGTGTACCGAATCGGTCGGTTTGTTGGCAAATGTTAGATTATTGTTTTATTTATTCACATTTTATTATTTAAACGAAGGAAGCGAAAGCTTATAAGTCTCTTATTTAGAAATAATATTACGCCTACTACTAAAAATTATTTCCATATATATTTCCAACATTTTAAACTAAAAATCGTTTAAAATTCTAAATTAAAAGCTAACAATATCAGCTCATGGAGTAATTCAAGATTCTTGGGCCAACGTAGAGCTGTCCGCAGCAATAGTCGGACGTTAAGCAGAAAATTCCATTCTGGGAAAGTTTTGATTGTCCAACGCAGATGGCATTCTTGGCCAACACATTCCAAATGCTGAAGATTGCCGCGTTTTATTGTGTTCATATCACCAAGTTTATACTCGTAAACTCATTGGCAACTATCGTTTGGGATACGTTATTTCATTAGCGTGATGTTTTGTTTTGTATTATATTATTGTAAAAGTATTACGAAAAAATTGTACATAGGAAGAACTCATAATAATTTTATTTTCCCAAATAGTATAAGTATTAGGTACTTACGTTCATTCTATAGGATGAGGTCAGATAAGATTAGAATATGCTCTATAATTAAACTGTTTTAATCCACATAACAAATACCTTCACAAAATAATTAAACGAATAAAATGTCAAAGGCAAAGCGAACATAATTTCCATATCCCGTTAGTAAACAAGTAAATGCAACTTCCGACCCCATCCATTTTTATCCCCGCACTAATTGTAATTTCATTGATAACACAGTTTACAGTTGACCGGTCCATTAGTGCGAAACAAGGTGGCGTCCGCTCGGGCCTTTCAGGGGTATTTATAACCTTTACTATAGTTGTGGCAATAATTTCATTAGCAGGGCACAACTAGAGGCCGGACAAGACAAATGGTAGCCATTAGGAGCCTAACGACGGCCCTCGTCAGCTCCCTAAACTTTTAACGATGAGAATCAAAGTAAATACGGAGCATTATCTTGCGAAATCGGCACAATCATAGTGCTAGAAGGGTTGCTGAGGTGGGCAGGTGGACCGAATTAATGCAGGTTGCATAGTGACCGGTGGATAAAGGTTAATTAAATGAAATTGGTCAGCGTTTCAAGTATTGATGAAATATGGTAAGTCGCTTGGAAGGACGATGTTGTTGTGATGTTTAATAATAAATAACTCGGAGTTAATTGGCATTGTTATTCATAGATATTAATTAATATCAAAGTCGTTACGTTTACGTGCTATTTATGTACTATGTATGTAGATTGTAGATATCTAATTATTTTTGCAGAATATAAAGCTTTGCATACTCAATGCACATCTGATTACATATTTGATAACAATAATTATAATTTACTTTACACACACATTATATAAGAACATCTTATATCCAATCCCAGCTTGAAGGACCTAAAAGTACATAACTTCATATAAAACGTGTTGGCCATACAGTCTCTCGGGAAATGCGAATCAGTCGCATATTCTAGTGCTGTTGGCTCGCTCATTAAGCCCCATTCGTGGCTAGTAACTTCTTTCGACCCTTCTCTGTGGGCAGACAAAGACGATGTATGTGGCTTTGACAAATAAATGGAGGGAATGTTTAAAATCGATCTCGCGTTGTTTTATTAAAAATCGTGTTTAGATTAATAGACTACAGGCCCATGTTGAAAAAATTATGGGTCATTTGAC
>CAJQZN010026737.1:0-19626 GCA_907164685.1 Colias eurytheme
GCCGTCACTCGTGACGTAGCTCTCCGAGCAACCGGAGCGGTCTGCGGTAGCCGCATCGCAGTGCGCATAGAAATGAATATTACGTACAAAATTGTGCTTGCGGTCAGCCGGACGGCTACCCGCAATGCGGCTACCCGCATAGTGCGTATGAACCCTAAGACCGGGTGCTTATAGAACGGTCAACATGTCACGACTTAGAATGCCTAATGCCTATTTATATAGAACAGATAAAAACATAATTTTCAAGTAAGTACATATTATAATTTCCTTAGATTACACACTTTTGTAGCTAAAATATGTTAAATGTTTGTAGATTTTAGTGCTTATGTTTTTATAAGAATAAATGCAATTAATAAATGTTTGAAAGAAATCTTCAAATATTCTTCTGGGTGGTTGGTCTGAAATTTTGATGACAATCTACAAACGGCAAAAAAAGCAAAAACGTCTTCATATACAGAGAAATACCCAAAAAAAAAACATTTCTTTATAGCCCTAATAAAAGAAATAAATAATAAACAGATAGCATCTTAAAAATCTTTAAAAAACTAAGTACAACAGGCAGTCTTCTTCTTCCAGACTTCCGAAATGTGAAGGAGATATTATGGCTCTGTAATGTTTTAACGATACTAATCAAGAAACCCTATAACTTTTAAATGAGGGAGTAATTAAACCGTGTACAATGTACATAATAACTGTGAAATGGGATAAATCATAATCTAAGCAACTCGTCAATCAATAATAATATGTTTTATCTTCAATTTTTTTTGTCATACACTTGTACAGATAATGTATTTAAAACAACAACATTATAGTTTTTGTATAAATTTATCAAATGATAAAATAATCCGTTAAGTTTATTTGAAAGTGTCACTTATACCTACTTGGAATTTTTTAATATTGAAATCATTATCATATGTAATATGCCCTACAATTTGAGCGTTACGAAGTAAATATTTAATTTGTAAGCGACGTATAAACAATACTTTTTGATACGGTCATAAAAAACATAATAATGTATGTACGCATTGTCGTGTTACTTTTTCTTTATATCTTGAATAAACTTCATTGATTGAATTTAATACACAGATAATTTATTAAACCCTCGTCTGTCGGAACACAGATCTGAGCCAAAAATTTTGTACCCGTTGTCTGTCGTGGCACAGATCTGTGCCAAATCATCGCCGGTTGGAAATTAACTCATTGTAACGCAAATATAGTTCAAATCTGCATAAACGACTATTTATTTGATAGCTTATGAATTACTGAATATTTAAAGTCCATCACTTAATAATTTGACCGATAAATATTCGAAATATAACAGTAATTATGTCATACTTTAGTCGAGTAACTTTTAAATTTTAAAGTTTTAAAAAATGTAAAATTTTGCGGAAAGTTGATAAACGGTAAGTATTTATTGTTCTTTTTATTATTATTCACTATATATCCTAATGTTTATGTGCCGAAATAATGAAAATTACCAATAATTATACCACAAATAATGGCTCCAAATATGTATCTACCATTTCACTGTACGTTGCTTAGTTTTTGACCCCTGGTTAATCGTATTTTATTTTTAATATTTTATTTGTTTTTTACATCATTTTACAAGAAATTTTATGAAGATTTTTATAATATAATTCAAAATTTGATACTGTGTTCCATTTTAAAGATATTTCGTTTTCAATTCAGAACCGACAATAATTTCCCCGTAAAATTCGCGTACAGGATGTTCGCATATTGTATGAAATTGAAAAATTTAATTGTTCGTCTTCATACATATGTTTTGTTTATATTGATGGGTATCGTTTTTGTGGTATTTATTGTCCTCAGGTTTAATACGATATAATCAACTATACAAATTATAGTCCGTATAACCTCTATGGAATTCCTTTAATTTTAGTATATTATGGTTAAAAGTGTATATTATATGCTGGAAAAATAGTAAAAAAAATCTACATCGGGAACAATGGTTTTCACTATGACCTATATATAGGACAAAGTGACTATGTTACTATGTAATTTGTGTAGGACAAACTGGAAAAGAAATTTAACACATTAATTGTACAACATATTCTTACCTTAATACAAATGCAACATATTATTTTTTATTGGGGAACCATATGTTTCTGAAAAAATAAAAAACCGGCCAAGTGCGAGTCGGACTCGCGCACCGAGGGCTTCGTACAAACTTATTTTTTTAATTATGCTGTAGGTATCTTTTAATTCATATTTTAGAATTCTTTATCTGTGCTATAAGACGTTGCTATTGTAAGTTTTTATAACCTTGCAAATGTCGAAAATTACGAAAATTTGCAGCATAAACGGTTGTATCTTTTGATTGCGTTGGCATATATTATGTTTGATTCTGTTTTTATTTTGTTTTTCTGTCGTCTCACAATTTCAAAATGAACGACAACACGGGAGTTGTCATTTTTGAAACCCAGATAGTCCAAAGATGTTTTTACACATATTTTGGGGTTATTTCTGTAAAACTGGAAGAATGTTTTTTTTATAGTTTTGAACCTCAATACGATTCGCGCTTCAAGGACTCCGAACAAACCTACTTTTTATTATGTTTTCACTTCTAGTGTTTTTAGTGAATTTTTCTTTATCTGTGCTGTAAAACCTTGCTTTTCAACCAAGTCCACTTAACTTTTGACCCGTAGGTTTTGATTCCCTTGCTAGTAGTTGCGGTTTTCAGAATATGCCGCATATGAATATTATTTCTTCTGATTGCGTCTTAAATCTTATATCTCCATACCAATTTGCATGAAATTTGGTATGGAGATATTTTGATACCCGAGAAAGGACATAGGCTACCTTTTATTGCGAAATATGTACCACGGGCGAAGCCGGGGCGGACCTCTAGTATGTATATAAAAATGAATTGCAAAATGTGTTGGTAAGCGCATAACTCGAGAACGGCTGAACCGATTTCGATAATTCTTTTTTTATTATATATTCCTTGAAGTACGAGGATGGTTCTTATGTAGAGAAAACGTAAATATGTACCACGGGCGAAGCCGGGGCGGACCGCTAGTGTATTATAAATCTGAGTTTTTAATGTGAATATCAAGTTAATACATGTAGCCGTTCATTAGTTGTAAGTTGAAATTATTATTTTTTTTTATATAAAGTGTAATTAAAAAAATCATGTTATTTGCGATTATTCTTATATCTGTTTTATAAAACATTGCTTTTTACCAAATTTAAAGATTTTATGTACTTGGGAAGTACCCTGTCGGTTTTGATTCCATTGCAAAAGTCAAAATTTGCTAAAAATTGCAGCATTAATGGCTGCATCCCAAAGGGTTTGGTTTTTAAGGGTCCAGAACCCTAATAGGATCACGTCTGTCCATCCCATCTGCCCATCTGTCTGTCAAGACCCATTTTCACAGGAACGCGTGATGTGACATAAAACTGAAATTTATATTGATTACTTGAGTCGATTGAAGCTGTGAAAAAATCAAACTTATAAACCAACGCAATCAAAAGATAAAGCCGTTTATTAACTCAGGCCCCGGAATCACAGACACAATAGAAAATCTATTGTATCGTGGACCGATCGGGCCGTTCGGGGCTCAATGGGTTATGCTGCAAATTTCGACATTCGCAAGGGAATCGACACCTACAGGGTACTTTCCGTGTACGTAGAGTTTTGAAATTGGGGTAAAATAAGGTCTTATAGCGCAGATTGAAGAATAATTTCGAAAAACATAAAATTTCGGAGTTACAACATAATAAAAATGTTGTGTGGTTTTATGAAACCACGGTAAAAGTGAAACTGTTCGAACGGTTCCGAACACTGCCTTATACCTACTCGGCAGCCGACCGTCACGCGACATGCGCTACACAGACCAAAAAGTTTGAGACGATGTAATAAAAGTTTCACTTTAAAAATTGGTTTGTTCGGAGCCCACGGTGTGCGAGTCCGACTCTCACTTGGCCGGTTTTTTATTCTTATGTACTATATGTAGTACATTTGTAGGCCGAATGTTAAAGCTGATGTAGATCGCTGTCTGAAGATTATTTTTATTTGCATTCATGACTTTAAATAGCCTTGGAACATTACTTATTTAATAAAACGAATTAAATGCATCATTTGCAGTACGCCTGCAAATATAAATCTACCCTCTCATTTTGTAAATGACTAGCGATAACAATTATTGTATTTTTGCCTTTTGGTGTCAAAACTTCTTCTATTACCCAGAAGAAGAATGCAATTTTTCTATTTGAAGATATCACATTGCTGTTTAAACTACATAATCAATAATAACTTATTTGTTAGGTAACCCTAAAATAAACTTCCGTCTTGATATTTTAATTTTCTTTCGAAAATAAAAATTTGTATTTGATAGAATAACCTTTTCTGATTCGTAAACATTTGAGTATCAATAATTTAAGAGAATTCAAATGGATCCAAACAACGATTCTTATGGCAATGGAAGACAAGACACTCCAAGGCTTACTTTAACAATAGGACGTAACAGTATTTGAAATCAAGAAATATAACTCTGTATATTTTGTCAAATGAACAGATAATAATACTAACACGATTAGTGTTTGGGAATTTACAGCTTTTAATTCCTGATACCAGGATTCTTCATGAAATTCTACACATAACACGTCTTACTTTATTCCAATCAAAATATTTTTTAAGTTTCATGCTGTTTGTGTACTATGGACTCCCTAAACTACTGAACCGATTTTAATACAATTTTACCGATTAGTTTATATCTTAATTACAATATGCTTGGAAATACTGCATGTATTGAAGTACAACTAGATTGGATAGCGTTCATCACTTTCCTGATCACATTCAAGTGGAACCTCGTGGTAATAAATCGTCGTCTCGAGGCGGTCGTTGTGTCCGAACTCCGATGTATAAGAAAAAATGAACAGAAGTTAACGTTATTTATGCTAAGTTGCAAATATTCCTATTTATTGGCCAATGTTGGCGTCAACACCACACATTACAACCATGAGTATATAAATAGTACAGACACAAAGCTTCATAAGAATTTTTTTTTCTGTCAGTTAAGTAAAATTTATTTAAGTAAATAAAACATTTAGATGTATAATAATTGTTTATTTATTTTGAATCTTTAAGTTTATTGATTTTTATCCTTAACATAAGCTGTATTTTATAAAAAATATTTAAAACTCGAATTTACGAAATTTTTGATTTATAAGTTAAATGTAACGGTTTATAATTAAGTTATGGTATAATTAAATGTAGATTTCACTTTTGTACAGCTTAGACATTTTTCTGTTTGGATACAGTGCCTTTCGATTTGTAGTTGGACAACATTTCATTTTATAGGTACTATATTATAAAAGAAATTATAAATGAAAGAAAAAAAAGCATTTCTTCATAATGCTATTGTTACCACAAAAAATATTTTCTTAATCGCTAATTTTAAGAAAAAATAAATTAAAATTAAAATTGATGTGGAGACGTTATACATACAGACGTTAGAACAAAGTCCACCATAAGAATGAAGTCATTTAGGAATAAGACGATTTTTAAACATTAATAAAAACCTAAATATTTTAAAAAAGTAAAAATAACTGTTAGTTTTTATCTAGTTTTGATTAAAATAAAAATAAAAAAAAAGTAGCAAAAATTTTTGAAATGTTCTAATTTTGGAGCAGACTGTAATGTCTGTATTTGTATGAACATATGATGATATGAACAAACGATGATATTCATACTCAACTTTCTCGAATTTTTATAAAATAAACCTATGTTTTTGTTATATTCACTCAAAAGGTTGTCTATTCTAGTGTGAAAATACAAAAATAAAAATCTAAAATACCTTGATATTATTTTATTATGAGTATTTTTCTTAACAATGTCGTATTTTTTCAAAATGTGTGGGAAAAAATGGTTCTAATAAATAAAATAAACATGCCAGGGAGTAAGTAAGGTAACTAATATAAAGTTTGGTTATCTAGTTAGCATCAAAATTTATAAGAGTGTCACAGGTTAAAGTTTATATCACAAATTTTAATATCGAAAAAAATCGGCAAATCAGCGCCGACCGCTCGAATTTCTCCGACAGACAGCACCTTTTTGACGCGGCGCGCCGCGACAGCTGAGGGGTTAATTTAATTTTACCTATTAAAGCCGGCTACTCACGTACCTGCCACAGGGGCAATTTAGCTGTTCTCTAAATTGCCCCTGCTTGCCTAAACACATCACAATTAAGGATTAAATTCCAATATTGCCCCTGCTGCACTATTTCAATATTATTAGAGTACTATGTACCTATTTCAAAGCATAAAACAAAAAAAAGTTAATTTAAACACTACTTTATAGATAGAGTCCTGCACCGAATAGTTTTAGCTGTACATAAAATAAAAATAAATACTACCTAGTTCATAAGAAATTATTTCACTTAAATATTTAATAACAGTATTAAACGCAATTTATCAATAATCAGCCTAACACGTGTTGGTTTTATAGATGTAATAAATAATACCATCTGTCTGCTTATCTAAAATGGCATAACAGTAGGCGATTTTATTTGCACTGTGATTATTGATATACACTACTTTTTATTTGATACATGACCTTGCTTTAATACTTATTATTTACCCAATGTTTTTTTATAAAATATGAAATATCATAGGAAACCAACAAATATATTTTAAAGCCGCTTATGCTTAATATTTAAAATTATTGTAAGAATTCTTACTTACGGAAAGCGATCTTTCTCATTGTAGAGCGAATTTATGTCTCTAGTGTTGTGGACAAGGCACGGAACGATCATTGAAAAAATGTTCCATAATAATAGTCAATTAACAACTATTAAGTTTGAAATATACACAGCCAAAGATGCTGCTAAATTAAGTTTCTAGAAGCATTTCAGTTTCAGATTTCAGCAGTTTTTTTTATAATATTCAAAAATAAGGATGTGTGATATTAACATGTCTAGCGATAAATAGAAAAATTAATGAGTATTTCAATACATACAGAGTTAAAGTACAAATGATATATGTAATCCAATTTGCTTATAAACTTTCGATGTTCAGCGTTGAAACCGGACCGACAGCATTCGTTCGCGGTCAGGACAATGACTCAAATGAAAATGCCAACACACTATACTAACCATCTTCAAAATATTTTAATTACTATAGTCTCAAGTGTATTTAGCTAATTTAATAAAGCTATATCATGGTGATAGTGGTTAGGTGAAACCTGCGGCACCACTCGCGTGTTGTTTATAACTCTATCTTTAATAAAAAGTAGCCTTTAGTATCAATACCTACAGGAAATCTTTAAAATATGTACCAAATTTCATATAGATCTGATCAGCTGTTTGTTTGTGTAAAGGGACTCAAACAATATTATATCCGTATAATGTTATTCCAAATTTTCGCGTCCACACCTTATACCTATTTGTCGGATAAAATAACAACATGAAATTGAGGATGCCTAATTTTGATGCAATTATTATTTATGAGCCTTGAATTTAAGATCATACACGTCGATGTTACTGATTAGAACCGTATTTAATTTTAAAATACAGCTTCAAAGTAATCACAGAATTTATGTACATTTTCCTATACCTCTCTTATGAAGTTAACAAAATCAAGGTATATTTACCTGTTGCATATGTGACTTGATTAAGTGCTCTTTACTACTTTAATAAATTATTGTAATTACTCATTAAAATGATGTAACAATAATACTATATGTGTAGAGAACATAAATCAGAATCAATTCAACATTAAATAAAAACTTGTGTCATTTGATTTCAATCACAGTTTAAGCGTGTAAAATCATTTTGATACGCCTCGCAGTTATTTGTATTTTTTAAATGTTAAGCAGTAAACCGAATGTTTTACGTTAATAAATCAAATAATATTGTAATCAATAATAACTCTATTTTTTTTTAAATAAACTTGGTAATCATACGATTATTAAAGTTAATAACATAAGCAAAAGTCAAGCCCTGTAGGAAGTAAAAACCATGGTACCTTTTGATTTGTAGATATTTAAGTGTAATAGGTACTATATAACTTAATTGTAGTTCACCATGAAAATTATCTGTTAGATAAATCATTAACCATAACCTACACTAGGTAACAACAAGATACAATGCATACTTCAGTCATATCAGTTATTTTACGACTATTGTAGACATAGATAAGAACAGACATTGTCGTTTTGGCTCGACGCACACCGCTGATTCTGTATGGTGTGAAGAAGGAATAGAACACTCAATTACCTTGTCTTAAATCATTTTATCATTCTATTGTACTACTCTGAAATTATCATCGCAAATTTATATTAAAAACGCATGACATGACTACTACTCGTATCGCAAACGATAGAAGTTCAAAAATAAACGAGCTTTATTCATTTATAAATAGAAAGCTGATAAAAAAAATTATGATATATATAGCCTATTTAATAATAAATTATGCGAATAATGAATATCATAGCAACTTTACTTGATAACTGTCAAATAGACACATATATATACATTATGACAAGAATTCCCTTTTTTAATAGTTTTACGAGTTACATTAATTGTAAGTATACTTCTAAGCTAAGCTTCTAAGGTATACTTATAAAGAAATTAAAATGTTAAAAATAACAATTATTTAAATAAAATACAATTTAAAATCTTGATAGATTATATAATACTTACTTATTTTTCGTAACTTTAAATTCTATAATTTATTAATGATTTCAGGATTGTTTCCGCACGGAAAAGAGCCGTTCGTTAAGTTAAGCTAAGTTTATACCTTGACTAATCATCGCATTAATTTGTTTGCAGACAATGTTAAAAATCGGCGGCGGCGCGGTGCTGTTCGCAGCCATAGTGGCCGTGTTCGTGGTCGCTACCCAGGGCCGGGATCCGGACTTGGAGGCATTGGAACTAGAGGGTCGGGAGTACATACTGCATTTGGATAAGATGGCTGGCGATAGGAAGAATAGAGCTTCGCTGGCTGAGTGGGCCTATACTTCGAATATTACTAAGGAAAACGAAGAGAAGCGGGTAAGTTTGGCGATTGTGATAACTTCTAATATATTATGTACAGTAATTACAGTAATTTTTTTTTCTATTTTAAGCTTTTGTTGGAGATTGTTATCCATATTTAGTTTAATTCTACCTACTATCTGCACAATTAAAGCAAATAAATAGAAATGAATATAACTTATTAAAAATTTTATAACGCCTACCAATATTGTTGTCAAATCACACAAGGAATATATTGCAATAAATTTGTACATTTTTTGTTGTTATAATATTATCTTTAAAATAATCGATTCTATTAGTACCTACCGTATCATTCAGTAATAATCAAAGTACACAAACCAAAACCTGCTTTCATTCAATTGCAACCATCTCTGGAACGCTGGATGATCTAAGAACTAGTTTGAGATAAAAATAAATTTATATCACAAATCTTATTTCAGATACAAGTCCAATTAGAGATATCTCAACAAGAAAAACAGGCTTGGGAAGAGACTAAAATGTACAGATGGCAAGACTTCCAAGACTTCTCATTACGAAGAATGTTCAAAAAGTACAGTCAACTGGGAGTCGCCGCTTTGCCAAATGATAAATATAAGCAGCTCATGTTATCCATATCAGGAATGGAGTCTAATTATGCCACGGCTAAAATCTGTTCCTTTAAAAATGCCACCAAATGCGATCTGTCTTTGGAACCTGGTACTTAAGATTTTTTGCTCGTAAAAGTTGCCAACAATTTAATTAATATTTGCGTCGATCATTGTATGCCTATCTACAAACGTTCTTTTATAGTAATTATGAAAAGGTCTAGTTTACCTTGATACGCAAGAATACATTTTACTCTTTTATCCTTACTATCCATTTACAAACAGACTTTAGTAACGTCTTTATCGTATATATCAATTAGAGCTTTTTATCAATTAAAACCTTAATTACGTTTTAGATTTAACCGAAATATTTGCTAAAAGCCAAGACCCAGAAGAACTGAAATATTACTGGGTGGAATGGCACAAGGCCGCTGGGGCTCGCGCTCGTCAAAACTTCACAGAATACGTACAATTGGACAATGAAGCAGCAAAATTGAACAGTAAGTATTTAATACTAAATTGACTTCGTAGTAATTTTAGCTTATTATCTTATCCATGTGAGATCCAAAAGACAATGTAAGCAAGCCTAGGATAAGCCAGTATTTTACTTTGTTTTTTTGAAGTTTATCATCAGAATGTTTTGTTTTGTTTGCTTTAAAGTTTTTCATCTAAATAATATTTAGTATGATCTTTTATGAGGATGAACAAAATCATTAACAACCCCATAATAAATGATTAAAACAAATATTTAAGTATTGTTCGCAAATGTTGAAATGCGGCAACGGCATTTTCCTACACAAGAAAAAATAGTACATCAATTTATAATTATCGTTATAATTTTTCAGATTTCAAGGATGTCGCTGAATGGTGGCAATCAGAATATGAAGTGCCAGATTTCGAGCAACAGTTGGCTAAATTGTGGGAAGATGTGAAGCCTCTGTACCAGCAGCTTCACGCGTACGTGAGGAAGCGGCTGAGGGACAAGTATGGAGATGAAGTTGTATCTGCTAAGGGACCTATCCCAGCGCATCTTTTAGGTAAGTAATGATATTTATTTACATTTTTGATACAAAAATAATATTAATAACCCTGTCGGATGTTATGATGAAATCAAATCATGAGATTGAAAGAAATCCCTGATAAGAAAAGAACCCTCGAAAATTTTTTTGGAGAAAAATAGTACAGAGCCTCTTTTCAAAAATAACACACCATTCAAAAATAATGCTTAAAATAAATAATTTAACACTGCAGGAAACATGTGGGCACAAACCTGGAACAACATAGAATCTTTCACTCGTCCGTACCCGGATAAGAAAGAGATTGATGTGACTGAAGCGATGCAAGAACAAAACTACACAGCGTTGAAAATGTTCCAAATGTCTGACGAATTCTTTAGGTCAATTAATTTGACGGCGATGCCCGAAAAGTTCTGGAAAAATTCCATTATTGAGAAGCCAACAGATAGAGAGATTGTTTGTCATGCTTCGGCTTGGGACTTTTATGATGGTGAAGATTTTAGGTAAAAAACTTGTGGATGGTTTTTTTTTAAATAATCTGCTTATGGTAAAATAGAAAGCTATGATAATAATTGTGAATGTTACATATGCTTCTGTGAAATAGTTTTAGCCTGATATTGTTTTAATCTTCCCGACATTATTAGATAGTTGTTGCATTTTATGTGGTTTAGACACTGAAACAAAAACCCTACATTCAGTGCAAAATAAATTCGCTTATTCATGATTCGCTTGACTTAGCAAAACGGTGGTGGTATTGAATTAATGTTTTCCAAATTGTTTCCGTAACATGTCTGGCTTAATTTTGAAGGATCAAACAGTGTACGACAATAGACTATGAATATTTTCAAACAACACACCACGAAATGGGGCACGTACAATACTTCCTACAGTATAAACATCAGCCGGTCGTGTTTCGCGACGGAGCTAATCCAGGTAATTAAAATAATAATTTGTTTAATACAGGATCAAAATGTGTTCGGTGGTCAATAAACAGTATTTTAAAGTTGTTCATCACGAAATGGGCCATATCCAATATTACTTGCAATACAAGGACAAGCCCGTTGTGTTCAGGTCCGGTGCCAACCCAGGTGATTAGCATTTTGAATGTCGTTTCATAATTACCATGGTGTGACTAAAGCATTGTACTAATAATTGTGTTTGTATGACGTACTAATTTTTTTAGTATGACGTGGAAAAATTTTGAAGTTGTTCTTTTAATCAATATTTTGCAATCATTTTTAAAAGGAAAAAAATGTAATTTAATAGAGTTTATATTTTTTATTTATCGAAACTTATCTCAATAGTCTCAAACTATCTTTGTACCAAGTTTCATAAAAATCAGTTCAGTGGTCCTGATAAACTTTCGCATTTATGATATACATAAGTATAATAGGGATTATTAAAAATGGATAAATATAGGAAATTTAATTTTCCATAAATCATCCAATATCATCATATTAACCATCAATCTCACTTCGTTTTAATAAATTTAATTTAAATGCCACTCAATATAAAATAATAATTATATTAAATGCTCACAATTATTATTCTTTTGTACCAGGTTTCCATGAAGCAGTAGGAGATACTATTGCTCTATCGGTATCGTCGCCCAAACATTTGCGACGCGTTGGATTGACCAGTGGAGACGCTGAAGATGAACAGACTGAAATTAATCAACTTTATAAAATGGTAACTAATGATTTTTCCCTCAGCCCATTGATACTACTGAATAATAAATATTAGTCATATTGCGAAGGAAACTTAAAATTAAGCATACGATCAAAATATGATGACCTATTTAAGTAATTCTTCAGCGTATTATTGCTAGAATATAAATATAACGTTGTTGCTATAATTCCATCCAGTTTCAGAATCAATACAATTACTATAAGTTATTCACTCTGAGTTTATTTTATACTTAGAAAAGCATAACTTTGCACTTATTCTCAATTTCCAGGGTATCGACAAAATCGTGTTCCTACCATTCGCCTATACCCTCGACTTATTCCGTTACGGCGTGTTCCGAGGAACCACAACACCAGAAGACTATAATTGTCACTATTGGCGGTTGCGAGAGGAGTTGCAAGGAGTGGAGCCACCAGTTGACAGAACGGAGGAAGACTTTGATGCTGCTGCTAAATATCACGTGTCTGCTGATGTGGAGTATGCGAGGTAAGATCCTTAATAATTTCTTGCAATAATTTTGATTTGTTCTTCTACGATTTTTTCTGCTCTTTTATTTCTGCGGATGCGGAGTGGTAATACCTTAGTAAATCGCATTAAATTTTGGTCCTTCGAGCTGGACACATAAATTTAAAACTATGTTTTATAATATGCTTCTAGTAAGTAATCCATCTAGTATTTTTTTCATGATTTTCACGATTTATCATTTTACGACAATATAATTAAATGATTTCAGATACTACGTATCATTCATAGTCCAGTTCCAATTCCACCGCGCGCTGTGTCAGATAGCGGGCGAGTACGTGCCCGAGGATCTCACCAAGAAGCTCGTGGACTGCGACATCTACCAGAGCATAGCTGCTGGCAACGCATTGTCGTGAGTTTTGTATTCTATTTTCATTACACTTGAGCATCTTAATGGGTGAAATTTTTGAATTTATTTCTATACTATTATTATTTTTCTATCTATTTTGTTTTCTGTTGTTGTTGACTTTTAATGTTGTTTTATCTCACCACTGTGAGCTGTTTGAATCGGTAATTTAATTTCTTAAAGAAATATACCAAATCAGATGCGTGACGTGTGCACGTACGTGGTCGACGCACGTAGAGTCGCATGGCGTTGTTTTATATGACACTAACCGTTAGACACGTATTGGTCATTCCTACACGCATGGCAATTTAACAGAATACTGTTTATAAAGATAGTATTCTTTATTAACCGTATTCTGTTGAATTACCTACTTTAGTTTTAACAGTAGATGAAATTAAAACAATTTTTACGAGTTTATTAATGTCTATTATGTTATTTTGTGTAAATTATAACTTATACAAAAAAAAAGTGCTATAGGGAAACTTGACCACAACCTTTCTTGTTGGTAAGCGAAGATGTGGTTTAAAGATGGTCATTTACAACGAAAAATTTATCTAAGCATAATCATTGTTACATGTACTACGAACTAGAGAGGACATCGGCACTACACTATTTTTAACACGAGTTAGAGTCAATCGTCTCAAACTCATTTTTTTGTTACATTGATTGGTTTTAATTTATAAATAATAAGAGGCAGAATATCTACAAAGTGTACAACTCACTAGCCGCCCCTCACCGCCGCTTGTCGCGCAGATTTTGTTCGTGGTGCCCTCTCTAGTAATAATACCTCAATGTACGCATAATAGTTTTTTTACAACGAAACTCTTTCTTTCAGCAACATGCTCAAAATGGGTTCCTCCCGGCCGTGGCCAGACGCGATGGAGGCGCTAACGGGCCAGCGCGCGATGCGCGCGGACGGACTGCTGGAGTACTTCCGGCCGCTGCACGACTGGCTCCGCGCTGAGAACGCGCGCACCGGGGAGCATGTGGGCTGGGAGCCGAGCCCGCGACGTGAGTCTATTTGTTGGTTATAATATGTTGGGTTTAGGGCCGATTTTTCAATGCTTGGATAAAACTTTTTCGTCGAATAATGTATAAAACTACCATTTTAAAAACGTATTCTAATGCCCGGATTTGACAGTTTACGTGACATTTTAATATTATCGTGTAAAACTTTATTGGACGGATAAGTTTTATCCAAGCATTGAAAAATCAGCCCTTAGTGAAGTCCCATGTCCCCCCCTAGTGGGGTAAGGGGCAGATGCATTATACATCTGTTTCACTGATTGATTTTCTTTAGGGACAAGTAGGTGATCAGCCTTCTGTGTCTTACCAGACCGAGATTTTTTTTTCTTCGTCTCCACCGAGAATCGAACCCAGTTCCCCTCGGTGCTACGCTTACGCGCCAACCACTGTACCAAGGAGGCGGTCTAAGTTAGGTACAGGGTGATGATAAAGGAGAAGTTACACAAATGCTCCAACGACGTTGGCGCATATGAGTGGCGAGGGTCCGGCCTTTGAAGCAAGTATGGTGTTATGATATAGAGATTTGTATAGGGAACTGGTGAGAAATATGCATTATTGCGCTTTATAGATAAACTTACCGGTCGTGACTGACGACTGGGAACACGTAGGCTGGGTGATTAAAAGTCTTAAGAGTGCGTATAAAGCCAGATAATTCTACGATTAAGCCCCGCACATTACGCGCCATGCCGCGCGCCCTCACAATACCCTCATACACCCGGCTCATCCAACGTACGTAAAGTATTTAAAGGAGGATTTATTTTCTGCGTGGCAATAGTCAGTAGACACAGGTTGAGAGTGAGGGTCCACATTTTCCAAATTTAAAATTGTTCTGTGAAATTAGTAAATTACTTTCAAACAGGGTCAATTTGATTGATTGCATTTGCAAGGCGACCGTAGGAATTAGGTACCTACCTATAACTAAGTATAAAAAGTGTCTTTGTAAATTGTAGGTACCCACTATGAATGTAGGTATCTATAAATATCGTCGCATGAATACTCAACTCGCGGAAACGAATTTACAGAATTTACACAAATAATAATATCCAAACTCGCCTGGATAAACTTTCTCAAATGAATCTATAGTTTAGGTGGTCTGTTGCGGTTCTGCATCAGGTGTTTCAGTTTTCAAAATAAATTATTATTTTATATTTCCCGGATAATATAATAGTACCTACACAACAAAATAACTTTCATTCAAATCCGTCCAGTAGTTCCGGAGATTAGCGTGTACAAACAAACAGACAAACACAGACAGTTTTTTTTTATTTACGGGATAAAACTCATCCTATGACCTTTCTCAGGTCTCAAGCTATATCTGCACCAAAATTAGAGCCCAGACATACCTACATACAGACACACATACAAAAATTCTAAAAACTATATTTATGTATAGATATGTACTACATATTACTATGTAATACAGATTATGAATATATTATATATATACATATACATATGTATATTATAAAAAAATACCTATTCAATGTAAGTACAATTTTGACTTTCGTACGAATTTGTTATACCTATGTATAGATGTTATGTATGATTATCTAATACAGATTGTAAATATAATATATATGTACTATTCACAACCGGTTTACATATTATTGATATTATTATTTACTGGAGCGAACATAGGATCTGCCTATAGTAATAATAATAATATAAATCTTTCTTGACTTGATTGATTGCACCGCGACTGTAAGAATTAGGTACCACTATGAATTTTATTTACCTATCTATAGTTGCTGCTGCTATCGCGTCAATACTCAGCTCGCGGAAATTATTTTACAGAAACTAAACTTTCTCAAATAGGTAAATCAAGACTTATCTTTTTATATTATAATTATTATTTATTAATATTATAACAATACTATTATATTATACATTATATACATTATTACCTTCGACATTTAGTTATCTTTTCAATTTGAATCTTCTTTAGTTCTCGTTTCTTAAGTCTTTTCATTTTGTTGTTTACCATTTTCAACAAATCAATATTCGGCGTAATTATAAAACACGGCGCAGCAATTTTAGCGTGGTCTACTCGTCTCAACGGAGCGATAGCGTCTGATGTATGAAATAGAATTATGTTTTTAGCTCCCGGAACGTGCGATGGAAGATGATTTCTTGCGTAATTAAAAATATAGTAAGCGCCAAAAGTGTTTTATCGTGATTAAACCAAAACTAAAAGTAATTACACAAAATGCTCTGACAAATATATTGCAAATGTTTTAATATAATTGTTTATGAAAAAAAAATCATAATAAGTATTACCATGTCCAGTAAAAAACGTAAAAGTGTGAAATTTAGAGGTAACTTCGTGAATTTTTTCTATCGAGTCAATTTCAATATTTTATGTTTTTGATCTGACAATATAATCGAAAATATCATCAAGTTTTACATATATTTTATTTTTTATATTTGGTCTTGAATATTACACGTATCAACTAAAAGTTGATTGGTGATTTGACTTTATACGCGCCCTTAATTTGGTTGTCGAATTTACCCCAATTTATACTCTATTATACTCTATGAAAATAGTAATAAGTGATTTACTATTTGTATTTTAAATATAAAAAAAAATGTTTTATTACAAATAAATATTCAACGTATTTTTTTTTCAGAATACTGTACTGAAGAACAAAAGGCCGCGTTAAACACAGAATCAAAATCGGAGGCTGCGCCGACGCAAGAGTCGTGACGAACTCAATAAATGTACTTAAAATATAGGATAATTTTTAGGACATCAGTATTGATAATAAAGTTTTTTTAAAGATAACTGGACTTTTATTTTCCTTTACAATCATATAAAATCTACTTTCCATGGTCACATTGAATTTTTAATTGCTAATTTATAAAAATGTATTATTTTTTTTACAATGTAAACTTTTATTTTTAAATATGCGAAACATAACATAAATTAGTTTAAGCAATAAATGTTTGTATTCTATTATCGTAATCTAAAATACGACTTGCCGTCTATCATCTGTAGATGTTAAAGGATACAAAGGGCTCTTAAAACTTGAAACTCGACTCTGCTGTTGCAGTACGATAAAATAAATCGATAAAATAAAATCTTGAATAGTTTGCATCTAGGGTTAGACGGAACAACACCGGTAAGTGGCTCCTAGACGAGTATTTTATAAATATTTATTATTTATTTATTTCAGATAAAAAAAACTGTTCCTAAAGGTTTATTTTTGTAAAGTGGTTTTAATAGAATCTCATCATGAAATCTTATCGTCTTATTTTACACGTTACCTATACTAAAACCTAACTTCATTTATTTGCGATAAAAAATATTCCTTTCAATACGTTTATGCATCGAATTGCAATTATTGTTATTTTGATCTTAGATAATAAATGTAAATGTTGTGTATAATTTTCTTTGTATAGGTACTAAAAATATTATATTAGGTATACAATGAAGGATATTTCCTATATTCCTACCTTTTAAATTTATTGAAACTGCTAGAATCAATCACAAATAATTAGGTACCTATTTATGCCTTTTAAAGTTGTTTACTCATGTCCTTTGAGTTGAAGTAATTAAAGTAGCATGTGGTAGCATATTATTTTAGCATATTCATATTATTGTAAATAATGTATCTACTGTTGTGCTGTTCGATGTTTATATATAGGTACAACAGAACTTCGATTACAAGTTTACAATATAGTACATAAATTGACTTGATAAATAAATTATTTTAATATATATCTAGCATACATATAGGTAAACTATAAATATTTAAATTTACATTGTAAATAATTTTTATATTTAGGAACGAAGGAAAGGGTTTGAAACATTTTCGTGTGTCGAATATTATTTTATCTAAAACCGAGAAACGGAAATTCTAAAATTTCACGTCATACAAATAGTAAAGTTACTTTGCCAAATTACATTAAAATGTACGGATAAAATAATACAAGCACGAAATTAACGATGTCTTGATCTACGATATAATAATAAGTAATAGGTACATTAAGCTAAGCTTTGAATTAAATAGAACTTCTAGATTATGGTAGAGGTACCATTAGCGTAAATTTTAATTCTACTTTGAAAATTGATATTAGGTATTTGATGGTGGGGGAGTTTGTGAAGTCCTCTTTAATATTCTATAGTTACTGGACCAGCCTTACAATGTCATGTTTATGGCTATTGTAATTAGCTGATCTCAACAGTTGACGATCATTATGCACATTAGAATATTCAACAGTTCTAGAAGCATTACTGTTTTATAGAATACATCAATAATAATTAAGGCACCAAACTCCGAGAACAGTAAGCTTTTCTGTTTCAAAAATTTTATTTACTTATTATCCTACCTTGAAGAATATTTTTCGTTCTAAATGTCCTTATGAGTGAAGTCGTCATTCTCATTGGTTTCGGGCACAATGTAGACGGACAAAAGGCTTCAAAATCTCAAACAAGCATGACAAACAGAACAACATACTAATTCATTTGCATATTCAAAAAATGCCTACATTTAGTGAGAATGTCAGTTTAGCTCTAGTATGTGTTCAAATAGTGCTTTTTATCGTAATTATATTTATTGAAAATGCCTTGTGGATACTGTTCGGAGACAGCGAAGAAAGTTTTACTTGTAAGTAAATGATGACGATTAAATCGATTCTTAACTTGTACTTACAGAAATAATTTAAAAAGGGCTCAAATCATAATCATTGATCAGATCAACGTGATAGATGTAATAGTATTAGAGCTTAGGATACAAATATAATCGTAAAAAGTGGTGAAATATAACGGAATAATAATAATATAGGTACTCCACAATTCTTATGCAAGTAGTAAAAACAATTTTATCGAGCACTATGACAAAGATATATTTTTTTTTCTGTTTAATATATTTATAGGACAAATTTATTCAATCATGTTTATCGTAAATACAATTGAATTCCTGCTGTACTCACGAGTAGATAATAAACACAAAATATAGGGCTAATAGAAAAAAATTGAATAATTATCCAAACTATACTGGTAGAAAAATTCACATACCTCAAGATATGCGATAGGTAAATTTTATCCAAAATATTATTATACAACAAATACAAACGCCTGAAAGTACTTTAGAAAATATCTCTAGTAGATAAGATTACGTCCAAACTCTCAGATCAACCGAGTATCATCTGAAAATATCATTATTGTTTATTTCATGAAGATAAAATAAAAAAAAATTTATCTCGTATTATGTTTTACCATGGAATAAATATAACTTTTGTCATAAAATGTATTTATTTTGTTTTAAATAACGTGGTAGACGAGAAAATTTAGATTTTCTAATTACAATATATCTATACTAATAAAATAAAGCTGAAGAGTTTGTTTGTTTGGTTAGTTGAAAACGCTAATCTCAGGAACTACGGGTCCGGTCCTACATACGCTATCGAGGAATAAATGCGCTAAGATCAATAAGAGCGGAGAATTACGA
>CAJQZN010026738.1:0-12355 GCA_907164685.1 Colias eurytheme
TTACAGTTTATGTCATAGAATTTAGAAAACATTAAAAAACTGATTTGTTATATTTGATAGTGATCAGTTATATTTCCGTCAAAATAGGATAATCAAAAAAATGTATTCCCCATTTCTTGCGAACCTTAGCCTCGAGATTAAGCTTTCATATGATTGTATGCACCTTTATTTTTGCTTTATATTTGGATAATCGTAATGGCAACCCTATTTAAGAAAGGTAGACCTTGAGTGCTTGCATGTACCGCATCATAGAAACAAAACGATCACGACAGGCTTAGCTTCACATCCCGTTGGACACAAATACCTTGCGAAAACGAGATAGAACAACCTGTTGCTTGTTTATAAGAGCGAGACGGAACCTGTAGCAAAGCTTCTGCTATTGATATTGACAACAGACTTTAAATGTAATTTTTTATTTATGCAACTTCGACTGTTACAGAAATTAAATTCGAGTTTTTTTTTTTTTTAATTCAGTGCGAATTTCGTTGAACCTGCTGCTATCTTGTTTTAAAGTTAACATTGTAATTTATTTACTTGATACATTTATAAAAAAATACATTTTATTTTTATATTATTCAGCTAATTTGTTAAATTAATTGTATTATCACGTTGTATCTTGGACATGAAATCTAGAGAAGAGATTATGATCAGAAGTTATTTAACTTTTAAATTAAGAAATACATTTCTTGTCCTTACATGAAAGTACATATAATATAATATGTATGGGAAAAGTTCTTAACAAGTTTCAATCCATTTATAATGTAAATATTGACATCCACGTAATAGGTATCATGTTGTGAAGTAATGTGAAAAACTGTCGCATATCTTTCGCAATAAGTCAACATTTACTTCCTCTTATGAAACATTGTCCATATTAGATAATTGCTAATTCATGAAGCAATTTAACAGGTGAATTGTTGATTAATTAATTCAATGAAAAAAACTTACATAGTTACTTCTTTCTTCTTTTTATTCTTTCAATACAGATAACGTAAAACACTTTGATGTTTTATCCGTCGATATCCACATCAGGGAACATAGTATGTAAGTATATACATATCGCGATCTGCTTAGGCAAAACTACGGCCTGCAGCTAGTTTATATAGTACTAACTTCCCGCCCGCGGCTTCGCCCGCGTTTTCAAAGAAAAACCAGCATAGTTCCCGTTCCCGTGGGATTTCCGAGGTAAAACCTATCCTATGTGTTCAGTCCAAGTTACCCTATATATGCGTGCTAAATTTAATTTTAATCGATTCAGTAGTATTCGCGTGAAAGAGTAACAACATACATACACATCCATCCATCCTCGCAAACTTTCGCATTTATAATATTAATAGGACACTTATTTACTATAGGACACTTATTTACTACTAGCTGTGCCCGCGACTTCGTCCGCGTGGAATAGTGACTGCATAGTAGTTACTACTTAACACACAATTATTGAGTAAACAGTAAACACGTCTTGAAACACGTACTACGATAAACAACTAAATTATAAGTACTTACAGATTAAATAAATAATAACACAAAATAACTGTTAGTAAAATTTATTACTAAACTCAGCTAAAAAACTTAGGTACAAAAGAGTTCAAAATTTCCAGGGTATGGCTATCCTCCCGCTCCCATATCCTTCTACTTTCACAGACTTTCAACTTTTCCCTTTCACCCCTAGTAAATGGCAGAACCGATTTTGATGTAAACCATGTCTTATTGTACCTATATGTACACGTCATATCCTTTCGTTTGGTGCTCCATTTGGATTATTTATCCCCACTATATCACCCATAAGGTGCCCTATATGTAATAAACAGATGAACCGATTTTGATAAAACATGACTAATTGTAATTCAGACGTCAATTGATATGCCGCTTGAGTATATTATTTGACCACATTCGATTATTCATTCCCACTTTTACCGCTATAATCCAATAAATGGATGAACCGATTTTGATTAAATATACCTCAGTCCTCATTATACTTCTCACGTCATGTCATGCCCTTTCATTTGATATGCCACTTGGGTATATTTGATAAAATTCATTTTTTTATTCCCACTTTTATATTTCCACTTTTATATCCAATAAATGGATGAACCAATTTTGATAAAATATGTCTTATTGTACTTTACACGTCATGTCTTTCATTAGATACGTCACTTGAGTACCTATATTTGATAAAATTCATTTATTTATTCCTACTTTTACCCCTATATAAAATAAATGGATGAACCGATTTTGATAAAATTTGACTAATTGTTTCTGTCTATTTTCATTTGATATATCACTTGGGTATAACTGACAACATTTATTTTTTCCATTCCCACTTTTACCCCTATATATAATAAATGGATGAACCGATTTTGATACACTATATCTAAGAACAACTAATGTAACAAAAAAAACGCATCTAATTCGTTTTACCCGTTAGCGAGCTACGGTTGCACAGACGGACACGCAAACACACATAGCGGACGTAACACCCCTCTTTTTGCGTTGGGGGTTAAAAATATAATACCTACGACATAATTTAAAAGACATTTTATGTAGAAAATTTACCTAAAAGTAACCATAATGCTATTTGTGCAGGTTTTAGACTTATGAGCAAAAATCTAAATAAATGTCCTTTGAACCCCCTACTACCCCCTCAGCTTAACCCCCCCCCCCCACGGTAGGGGACTTTCGATATGATCACCTGGACATGTCAAGGAATAACTTTAGCGTATTTACGTAATAAAGTTATTCATGTATAGAATGCCTTAGCAAATGTTCGCCGTGATTACTTAAATGGTCATAACTTTTTTATTTATGAACCGATTGACATGAAATAAACACTAAATGTTAAGTGAAGCTTACCACAATATATTAGTGAAAACCGCATGTAAATCGGATAAGCCGTTTCTGAGATTAGCGTGCACGAACATACAGACAAACAGACAAACAGACAAAAAATTTTTTAACTACAGTTTTGGGTTCAGGATCGATTTAATAATAACACCTGCTAAGATTTTTTTTAATATTTTCATTGTACAGACATCACTTTTCTACAATTTTATTATATGTATTGATGATGATGATGATGATGATTTGTTGAATAAGATTGTAACAATATTAGCAACATTCATACGATATGAACACAGTTATTACTCAACAATTTATTAAACTGATAACAGCTGTAAATGGCCGATTGCTAGTTGTGAGGAATTTTTTGCTTTTAACCGTACGAATTGCCTTGTTTGCCTTATAACAAGACTATAACTAGGACTATTATAGTGGGTTGTTCATGGGAAACTTGCTTTTAATTAGTTAATTAATCATCGTATCCAAAAAAACACGCTCCTCTATAATTTATTACCAATTAATGAATAATTTAAAGGTTATTCTACTTCCAGTATTATCTTACTCTTGTTTCAAATTTACTTGACAAAATCTACCGCCCAATACAGAAGTTTTTCCCGATTCGTAGAATTTTTCGTTACCTACCGGCTACCATAGTAGGTATATTAACTATTATTTATTTAGAGAAGAATTAACAAGTCATACATTCAACTCTAAAAAGTATAACATTACCAAGAAACATAGGTACAATATGTTTAACATGCACATATTCACGACACACGGGTCCAATTATCACGCATCTATTGTTTTCGTTATATGCAAATAGTCCAATCAGTTCAACATGGACGCTGAATAATAAATGTATTTCGATTTTACCCAAATTTGAAAGATTCTGAGAAATTTGTCTATCCTGATAAACTGCCTGATATAGCTCAGCTTCTATTAAATATTCGACATTCGATTGAAAAACATTGGCGCCATAATACGAGGAGAAAAATTTTGCAACATTTTTGTATTTTCTATTTACATATCGTGTGATAATTATTAATGCATTATCTTATTTTTGTACTTTTTATGAATAAATTATTTCTTTCTTTCTTTCTTTCATTATATCCATTTGTTTACGTTATTAACAGTTTGTTTTTAAATGTATTTCTTAAATGATAATTTATAATATAGCTTTTTATTACATGTAAAAAATATCCTAATTGCTTTCCATCACATTGAAATTCATTTACAGTCTTCTAATAGCTATTAACACTCCGCTTACAATAAAAATATGCAGCTCAATTTATATTCCCGTTTGGCAATAATCTGTGCCAGTATATTAAGTATATATTCAAATTCGTGGGACGTTGCACTGTCCCAATATACGGACCGTGGGATACACTTGCAACTCGCATTCCTTCACGTCAGGCCGCTTTCGAGAATGTTCTGTACATTGTATACTGTGTACTGCAAATGCTAAGCTTAGACATTGAAATCTGGCAATTACTATGTTAGAAGTTGGCTTTGCTTGTGTATGATTACATCTTATTCCAATTTGAATTATCTATTAAAAAAATCTTGTTTGAAAGAAAATTCCCTGGCTTAATATCTTTCAGTAGCAAAATGCAATTCCCACATACTTACAATAAAAGCCCACGTGTTTCCAGGGGCTAACACGTAATCCCACGTGTTCTGACGTCTCTGATCCGATTAACGGCGGCTCAGTGCGTGTGCTTAATGCACTTTAGATTTATTGCCCTGTGTACGACCATCGTGTTTATTATGATCACTTTATAATCATTTGATGGCGCTTGTGATGTATGGGAAATGTATTTGTTTTGTATCTCTTTTTTGCACTGCTTTATTGTTGCATAAAGTTCAAATTTTGTATGTGCGCGTATATTATTTTTAAGTGCAATATCCGTTTAAAATACTTTCTGTATAATTTACTTCTGAAATTTTGTCAAGATAAGTAGAAATTAGTATCTTTGAATTATCGGCCTTCCATTAATACCGATAATTGAATGCATTGTAAATTTAATATACGTTATCTTTCAATTTAAGTAACACTGAAAAAATTTGCTTCACTTAAAACACTGATAATACTAAAAGTAAAATACAAACCTGCATGGCGACGGTCGACAGTTTGCTACAATACATCGGCCCCAGTTAAATATAACCGCCTACGTTATCATAATAGTAAACATATATGAGTGCAATTGGCGCAATGTCACTCTTCAATCTGGGCCATTGGGTATGTAGTTTACAATGCATCGTACACAGGAATGGCATATTATATCGCGCTGATGTGGGCTCTACATCTATGGAGATAGGTATCGTATTCCTATGTACATATATGGTTGAGTGGCGTGTACGGGCCACACGTGTTATCTATGCACACAGCTTGAACCGGACCGACTCGGTAATTGAGCAATTCCTTGAATTATTTTCACTAGCATGCTTTTAACAGGTGTCTAATCGAAAGTTAATATCGATCGTTTTTCGTTTACCTTATCAAACGAATTGTGACAGTTTTATTAACTTCTGAGAAACTTTTTCAAGCAGTGCAAAGTTATAAAATGTTTATTATTATGAAGGAATTTTTATTTCATTTTATAGCGATTCGTTTAGATTGGCAAACTGCAAGCTTACATTGATTTTTTGTGTTTTGAACTAGATTGGATAGATAGACGATAGTATATTGTCTTACTTACCTTGTCCGACCTGCGGAAAAGTATGTCGATGCCGCATTGGATTATTTGGAAACCAGAAACATTGTGCAGGCAACACACCATAAATCGTCTGTGATAGACGAAAAGGCCAATGATGATGAGTATATTGTACAATAAAAGAATACTATTTTATAACACCTTATTAATTTATATCAACATACATCTGATATATATGGAAAAGAAAATAATATGTACATTAAAAATTTTAACAAAACATTTTTTTTCGTGCTCGTGTACGTAACTCTAGATAAACATATCTGCCACTTGTATAATCATTTCAAATAAATACTCAATTCCAATGATATCGTAATACCTTCGATACCCACTAACACATTTACATTGATATTGTATTATTTAATAGTATTGATATGTATATGTATTTTTAATGTTGAATCACTTTAACACATATGAAACTCTTCCAAAAGTTATTCTTTATTTTATCGAGCGATATTTTTGCATATAGGTACATAATTAAACAGCAGATAAATATACATCCTCTATAAAAATCATTACATAATAATATGTAACTCCATATATTTTTTCTGCCAAATTGTAATCCGTCACAGATTATATAAAGAAGTAAGTACAGATACGCTAAGCGCTTCGAAGATATAAGATACACAATATAGCGAGTAGGGACATGATCCGAATATATTTCAAATACATGTCGATCGAGTGACGAGTCGCGAATATGTACCGTTAATTCTGCACGATGACTCAGCCAAAGATCCATTGATATGTACGCATTAGTGTCATGAATGTGTATGAATTTGGCGCTAAAGTTTGTTCAAAAGATAAGAAATTACAGCTTGTTTGCGTTTTTTTTCCTCTTGTTTATATGCAATGGAGTATGTGAAATGTCGCATTATGTAGGGAGTAAAAGTTATAAAAGATAATCATACTTACTTTCGGAGATTTTTTATTAAAACACCAAGATTAGCATGTTTAGTGTTTACGCAACACGGCTATACAATTTGAGATGAGTTTCCGTTTGATAAGTCCTTCCTTCCCGCCGCCATTATCAGTTGCTATCGCTGGCTACAATGAACTGGTTGTACCTCTTTTAGTTTTTAATCAAACGGGATATTGGGCTATTAATCTAGAGAACAACGAAGCGAAGGTACTTTAAGGGAACTAGTCTTATAGACTTGATTAATACTAGCATGGTTGAAGATAAAATTTTATGCTGTTTCATTTCAAATTTAATTTTGCAACATGATTTAGCCAAAGAACATTGTCCTTTATAGATATTATTACCTATATTCTACAAGTACAAAGGCAGGATCCTTGTCCCGTCTGGACCGCAACGCTTAAAAAAATTGACCGCAGTTTTTATATTCATGATTCATGAGATATAAGATAGAATATAGGATAACAGTTATGGATATTAAAAAGGTAATCGAAAATATATTGACTACCAAATAAGGTTGGTAGAATATATCTTCTTTTTCTACAGAAGTTAAGTCTGTTTTGTATAAGAATAAACGAATGAAAATATATAAAAGCTTAATTATAGACTCCTAAGCGTGTCCTAGTGAAGACTTTGTAACTCATTAAATAGTACATAAGCCTCATTGAGTATATTTTTACACGCGTAGTTTGAAAGATACAGGATAATTCTATTACGTACTAAATCTTATTATGGAAACCGTAATCGAGTAAGCATTAGAATTGTTATGAAATATTATACTTTGACACATTACTATCTGTTTTAATTATTGTTTTGTAATGCAAATTGCATTATGTTTAGCACAGATGTTAATACTTAACAACGGTTTTTTGTTAAAGTATTAAATGCAAATATTATTTATAATTTGAAAACTTGTTTAAATACAACACTATGTATATCGTAAAATATACTTAAAAATATGTAATTTGCTATGTCGCTGACAGGACCTTTGGAAGGCTTATAATTTATGATTATGTAAATAGCAATATGTGAAATTAATCCTAAATACCTTCTTTATAAACCATGTATTCAACTCTTACTAAAACACGGTCTAATATCATTAAAATAAAAAAAGTCGGTTAAAAAAAGTAACGTTAAAAAAAGAAAATCACTAAACTGTAACCCTACCGCCCACATACTAATAAATTTGAAGCCGGATAGTCGGAAACATTATCTATATAGGGTGTCGCAGGCGGCGCAAGGCGCGCGGAAAATTGAAAATTCAACGAGATGTGTGACGACACCGGCGCCCTGTGACGTCACGACGCGCCCCCAACTCTTGTACAGTCGGCGAGAAATGTTATATTGAATTTGTAATTTTGCGGTTCATGTATTCCTGTTATTTGATTTTACAATGGACAGAATACAGATACAGATAGAAGAATAATCAGGTTAATCATATTTTTTGGTACGAATTTTAGCTGTAAATTAAATACTTAAATAAATTCGAACGAGTAATTCAATGAATCTTGTAGAGGATGATTAATCACACTATGTTTATTGAAGAAAAAAATAACTTGTTTAATATTTGATTAAGTATCCTTTGATTGACTATCAACCAAAACTAATTGCATTAATATAAAACCATTAAATGATTTTATAGCGAAAACCACATGACCACATTGTTTACATTATTAAACTATACATAATAAAGGAAAAATGAAAGCAATTTGAACTTGTTTACCAAATAAAGAGCATTTTATCAGTATGGAAGAATTAACATTGAAGTATGGAAAGTTCGACTATTGTTGTTTAAATGAGCAATGCATTTGTTGATTATAGTAATCATTGTAAAAATACCCATACTTAATAAGACTGAAAAAAAAACTTATTGTGAAGATAATCTTTACAATATATTTTTAAACATCTTACTATTGACACTATTTCTTATCTATGACCTTTCAATTTCTTCAATGATGTAGCAATCTATTGAGTACATGTAATTGACTTTTACGTCGAAGTAGCACGCATTAATTGGCTTCTAACAAAATATTTGCAAAGAAATTGCAAAACAAGCTGTATACAATATGTACAACGCTTCATTATTAAAAAGTGCAGGTAAATGACCTTACTGTCAAACTTATAACGATCGTAACTTTATTTTTTGGTAGATTAGTCATAAAACATCTCGTGTCATAGACTGATCATTGTTTACTTATTATTATATAACATTATACAAACTGTTCACAGTACAATATTATCATCGAATAAAAAACGTATTAATATGAAATTTCTATTTTCTACTCGACTGTACCCACATGACATTTAGGGGTACATGTAGCTGAAACTCGTTTAGTGTCGCAAGGCGCTAGCCTGTTGCGTTGGCGGCTGGTTATCGTGAGCCCACACAGTCGGAAAATTGCGAGGGGCGGAGAAAACTCGCCTAAATAGCTTGCAATGCGCAGTTGTACGCGATTGTACTGTAATTAGATTTCATGCTATTTCGGTCTTATAAATAAGAGCGGCCCTGATGTAAGAAAGTTTTATTTTTATGCCGACGCGTATATCCTTTGTACATTTAGATATTTTTAGCAGGTTATTTTTGTAATCGAGTTTTCAGCTATTTACGCTTAATGCATATTGCATTAGGTATTAGGATTGTTTTTAATGTAAATATTACATAACTTTCTTTTATATTTCTTCAAAATTGTTAAAAGCATTATTTATGTAATTTAAATTTTGTGTTGAACCACAGTTGAACTATGGAATATTGTTATTACCATTCTAATGACTTCGACATTAAATTTATTAAGATAATATTGTTATTGAAACAAATTCCCACACCCATTTCGTAAAAGTAAAAATTACTTGAGCATATTTGCAATGCCTTGAAGGTCACATGAAATATTCACATCCACGTACTTTACATGAAAATGTATCGAATTATTTTTGAACAAGTAGGCGTAGGCTTTGCGATGACGTCATAGTCTAGACAATTTTATGGTGTGAATGACGTCACGGACCTTTAACATAATGTCGCCCACTTTGCTTTTGACATTTGTTCAGTACCCAGGTTTCGAAAGGCTTTTTAGATTATCTAATATATGTACATATTAAACGCTACATACTTACATACAAATAGCACTTTATGTTACATTTAAACTTAAACAATAATCTGCATGAAAATATTACATCTAACAAGAACATTTAATTCAAGATTTGATAATTCTGAATGTATGTGATGATATTTTCAGCTGTGAGTTTTAATAAGTATAATACAAAGTAAATAAAACAAATAATTCAAATTTCAAATCCTTTCCTGGCATAAATTACTGGCTCATTAAAATGCCTATCAAAATCAACAATTAGTGTTCTCTGATATAAAAAATTTCTGCTTAATATAATCGTGTCGGATAAGACAAATTTTATCCATAATTTATTTACGAATATTTGTTTCATGGTCCTAATGTTTTTGTTACACTGCATTAGATTTTAAATGTATTGAAAGATGCAATTAAATATGGTTACAAAATGCCATAACTGTTGCAATGACTTTCCGTCCCAGAATAGTTTTCCTTTTCAGTCCGTTATATCACATATTTATGATATTTATTGCTATTTAATAAACGAGTATTAATAACAAATTTCGCGTATGGCTTTATTACATTTTATTGATCCAGTAACTAGCATTGTATGAGATTCTAGATGGTTCTATAGGCATAATTTAAGCTCTTATACTCTTGACAACTTTGATCGTAATTTTTAAATATTGTCAAAAAATTTGTTAGGTACTTATTAAATTCTAACGATTTCTAAACGAATGTGGCCTACATTATATTTAATGTTCGTTCTGTTGCTAGTGAATTCTGACCAACGCAGCGGCAGTAATTCATACAATAAGTTATGTTCTCTTCAATATTGTTCTAAGAACTGCTTAGACCTATTTTAGTCTATTGCACGTTGGCCTATTTGTGCCGAACATCGACTTACGTTACATCATTCCTAAATTTTCATAATTCTCGAAATAACTTAGTTATATTCTTATATAAGTATATTATATGTAGAATTTAGATAACATAGCGTCACAAATAAATCACGTATTTAATTGAAATTAAACATTTTTTTCACACAACGCTGACTCATTGGTATTCGAATAGATGCAGATATTCGAGCAACGTTAATTTGCACCACTTACCAAACACTCGTCCTTCTCAACTATTAGCCAAGCTAATTATCTATATATAGAGCATTTACAAATGTGCACCGATCGAGATAAGAGCCGATACAAGCCGGATGCAAACCCACTATCGACCGGTGAAAGTAGATTTCACAAAAAATGCTCCCATTCCTTGCGCATGATATTTCATGAGACATTCACTTTAGACCGGTCACCAACGAGGGTACGTTTCAATTTTTTACGAGACCAATTTTTAGTTTAGATATAGTTATGGCTAGTACTACTAGTAATAGTTTGATTAGAAATAGCGGTTATCAGATTAGGTTGGATGTTGATAAATATAGTCTGGTTTTTGAAATACGTGATACAATTGGCGCAGCGTTAAACGTAGTTGTTAAAATAATAAAAAAAAATCATACAAAACACATCAGATAAGAGCAATAACAACACTTTATTCGGAATGCAAAGTAAATTATCAAAATAATCAGCGGTCTTTTTGTGAAAACACTTAGCCATACAATTAATTAAATGTACACGGCCCTTTTCAAGTAAAAAGAGATTGATGGTGAGTGTAGTTCTCCTTGATTTTCGACATCTTATGAAGAACCTTATTATATCTAGACGACCTCAATCGTAAACCAGAACGTTTAACATTTACATAATTCTTTCCGATAACTAGCACTGAAAAAGTTGAACATTAAATTTTATGAAACATTGTCTTTATATCTTCCATATACAAATTGGGGTATAATATGATAATAATATTTAAGGTTTTGACACAACGACGGGATGATTATTGTTTATAGTGCATAATTAGTGATAATATGCACCTTTTTGATCGCTCTCACATTAAATATCATAAGATAAGTTCGGATACGTTTTTCCTAGCTGTTTTAAAATGAAGTCCACAAAATTTTCCAATTTTACTTACATTCATAAAAACTTTTTTCATCAATTGTTGGATGTCCACTCCGCGATGACGTCACATTTTAAACTCTACAATATTACTTTCATACTTACAAAAGCTTAATTGTTTTGTAAATAACCAAAATTCGCTGTAACCATTGCCCGATGACGTCACTGAACCGCAGTCTCATTGTTCGCGTGTACCGCTACGTCTGGAAAGTTGTCTAATCACTACAATTCATCTGCTTCTCAACAATGGCGGTACCTTAAGGCTGTATACTGTACAGTAATATATAGTCTATAGACAAGGCTTTTCAAACATCACTGAATACATTGCTGAAAGAATAGAGTATGTGTGAACGAGTAAGCTATAATAAATGGGTAAAGGTACTATGTAGATATAGTAACTATTTATTTAGTTATTAGCGGTACTTTCACAGGGGTATGCAATTTTAATGTATTGGTTAAAATGACATCATAAACGACTTTTATCTGACCTCTTTCTTAAATTAATATATGTGAATTAAAATGATTAAGCATTTATTAACAAGGCTTTTATTAATGTAATTTTTATAATTGTATTTATTAAAATGACACATGAGTTTCTTTAATTATGATTTTTATATTATTGCAATGAACATTTTGACAAACACTGGCCTCGATATAGATTAAAGGCCGGTTTTGTTACATATCTACAATGGAGTATGGACTAACAGGCAACACTGCCTAAAGATTAATAGCTGAGGATTGTAGTGCTTTAACCATTGTTAGGATTATTCTAGAAAAAAAGTGTGTGCGTGTAACCTTTACGCGCGATTGAAGTAAAAC
>CAJQZN010026740.1:0-15169 GCA_907164685.1 Colias eurytheme
AATTATTCTGTTAGCATAATTTTATTTCATTATAGTTCAACTTCACTATCATGAATATCATAAAACTAAATAAAAAAAATGAATATAATATGTAACACTAAATAAAACTCAAAGAGATTCAAGAGACGTAAAAATTAATCACTTACTAGTACCTACCTACACTACAAGAATCGTGTACACAAATATGCACTAAAAATAATTTAGTCTAAAATAAGTTATAAAAAGTTACAAAAGAGGGGTCGAGTTAACCACAAGAAGGGTTGTAAAGTGCCCGACTTCGAGGTGATGCAATTACTTGCAGGACACGCCTCAATGGGCGGGATATCAGTCTGTGAATAAATCACTTGGAATATTTAGACTTTCGTCTCATCTGAACGCAAGCCACAGTAAACCAGCGTGGCGACTGGCTTCCCTCGAAGCTGCTGACCCCGATGTACTAGCTTTTACGATAATTATTGTATGAATTTGCAGAAAAAATTTCAACATCGCGATTTAGCAAAATAAAATTAGGGTAGATGAATACTGTATGTAGGTATTAATATTATCTGTGGTATTACATACTAGCAGACTTTTTTAGTAAGAATTATATTGAATCCTAATTAAATTCCACTTTTTATTTTCATGTAAATATTAATATATGTATAATATATTTTTATTTTTATAAAAGTAATATTAATTATGTCAATATTTTTTGTTGACTTTGAAATAGTTCTATCTACAAGCCGTAAGATGGCGCTGTTATAAAAACGTTTTATTAATTTGGTTGCTATTCTTGGCATTGACCATCGAACAGCTATTGAAGAACTATATTTTCATCTGGGTTACGAACATTTCTATACACTACACTACTTGCTCATTATTATTTTTCTATCCATACAAATTTTGAATTATAATTTTTATTTTGAATTGAATCTGTACCTGGCTGTATTAATAAATAAACTGAGTAACCATTGATATAATTTTGTATTGCATCTTCTTATATTTTGGAATTTATAATATTTTGATGAAATTTTAGTATATCATATGAGTGTGAGACCGTGTCTCAGCAGTGGAATAAGTAATAATAATTATTATTACATAGGTTGATGATGATGAAGATATTTCGTTGACTGAAAAAAAATAAAACAAAGAACATAATTTCACAACAAATTTATTGTCTCAATCTTAAAGCGTGATACATAACAAGCGATAACAAATCAACACAATATTATAACTTTTTATCGACTATTATAATACTATTGTCAAAATCACAAAATTGTATATTATCTTACAAGTATTAACAAAATGGCTGACGTTTCCGATTTTTCCGATATTTATTTATATTTTTTTTAAGAATGATATACTTAATTTTATTTGTATTTTTTTATTGTATAATTTATAGTGCATCAGTCGCCATTATTTTTAAGGAACAAAACCATGGCACTGTTGGAATAAAAGTCGGTACTTAAATAATCTCCAAAGTACTTAATATCGACGCACCTAACTTAAAATATAAACAGAAAGACAGATAGATGGAATGTTGTACATAGATATCTTGTATATTAAAAATAATCCACGTAATTTTAAAAAAGTTGACAATGTAAAGAAAATATAGCACTTTTATTGTAGCATTAAGTCATATAAAGTAAGCAAAATAATATTTACAAGAAAATAATATCAATACTAAAACAATAATACTACAAAGGCTATGCCAAATAATGTTTAAATTAATCAGATCAAAACAACCCAAAAAATATACAAAAAATGATTTTAATAACAAAATGCGATAAAATGCAGATGAATTAAATATAGATAAAAAATGCGTAAAACAAAAAAAAATATTTGCGCAAAAAACAGTAAAGCTCCTAAACATCTACATAATATAATTGCTTTTAAAATAATATAATTTAAAAACAAATCTTTAACACAGTACAATAATTAAAACTAGCACATCAAATACTATCTAAAGAGCTTGAAAAAAAAAACAGCTTTTTTCACTTTTACTTATGACATATTATAACCGATTTTTCAATAACAAATAAAAATATGTTGTGCATAAGTCGTAGCCATATCGTAGATTTGCTCATTTCATGAAATGTTCGATAATTTCATAAAATGGTCGCATTTAGTTGCCCATATCGAGAAACGATTTCTAATCATTGATCTGTTCGAACCACATAATGAAGTCGCCCATAGACGTTAAAACATTTCATGAAATGCGACCATTTCATGAAGTGAGTGATATGGTCACGACACATACATGATCATTATAAAGAGACAGAGATAGTCCAAAATTGAATTTAATTTATTTATTTTATTAAATTATTAAAAACATACTATTTATTTATAATATGAGCTCTGGCTAAAATAGTTAACTAATTTCAAACGGCAGTGTCATGAATCATACTAAATAATTAACTAAATGAAAAATGTCTTTTAATATATTGCAAGCATTTCTCAATTCTAACAGAAACTTAATTCTATTTCTAAGCTTAACTAAGTAATACCTTCTCACTCTAACACATTATATATTCCCATATGAAGTGAGATAGACTTAATGTATTCTATATTCTTGTAATTAAATAAAAATTGTCTGAATATAACATATTTGTGAATAAGTAAGCAGAAAAGATTTTTTAAGTCATCGTGTCAATTCCGTCAATTTTATTACATATTTAAGTACATAACAAATATTATAATATGTATCATAATTGACGTCTATATAAAACTGCGTAAAAAGAAAAAGTCTATCGCTATCCTTTTTTTATTTATCTGGATAGTAGAATATAATTTCTATTGTAATATGGATTTAATGTCGTATGGATAATTGTAATATGGATTTGCGTTTTTCCTGCATTGTTTAAAAAAAATGTTTTTTTTTTGCAACAACTAAAAACCTTTACGAACATAATCCAATTTTGTTGAAAAAAACAATTTTTTATATTAATCAAAAACCTAAAAATCGATTTTTTGCGTACTGATACTTAAAAATACTTTTTAATATCAATCAATCCCACACAATATCTACCACTACCAGATTTCAAACCCATGTTTCTTCTTTTTCAATTTTTTTAAATAAATTACAGTCCCTTATTGAAATAAACATATTTAGGCGGTTTTCCATCCGTGTTCTTCAATATTTCTTCGTATCTATCTTGTTCGAACCTCTTAATTGTGTCAATGGATAATTTGCTGTAAAATAAAGGAATAGGTTTTATTTTCGCTTGCAAGGTAATGAATAAGTATAATAAATGCATATAATCTATACTAATATTATAAAGCTGTAGAGTTTGTTTGTTTGTTTGAACGCGCTAATCTCGGGAACTACTGGTCCGATTTGAAAAGTTCTTTCGGTGTTAGATAGCCCATTTATCGAGGAAGGCTATAGGCTATATAACATCACGCTACGACCAACAGGGGTGGAGCCACGCGGGTGAAACCGCGCGGAGCAGCTAGTAATTAATAAAAAACAGAATAAATATACATACCATCTTTGAGGGAATATAGCACATGCGGTAGGCACCATGAATGTTAAGCTGAAATAAAATAATGTGTCATGATTTAATTTCGCATAATATGTATTTGAAAAGCTAAATTTTTTATATTATCAACAGTAAGTGACAATTGAGTGTGTAATCTACCTTCATTTAAGTGGAATCTACCTAAATTTTTTTTATACCATTTCAAGCTAGTATAGTTGTAAGTCAGTCTGACTTATTACTAAAAATGTATAATATGTACTGGCTGTCCTGGCAAAGATCTGCCTTACTCAATTACCACTTGGCGGTATGAAAAAAAGATGGCTTTCAGATTCAGCCGTTTCGGAGGAGTATGGTACTAATATTGAGATACCAGAATTTAATATAAATAGAGATAGAGATTATAATTAAAAAAACGTGTGTCACTCGGGGACTGCCGCGGTAAAGCTATTGCATAGTGATTGCATAGCATTCCTTCAAGCCACACCTCCGCGCCCGTCGGAGTAGGGAGCGTGAGGTTTTTTCGTTACGGAATTTCTGGATTCGGTCCCCGCGCTCAAGGCCCGCGATAGAAGCTATGCAATCCATACTAATATTATAAATGCGAAAGTAACTCTGTCTGTCTGTCTGTTACTCAATCACGCCTAAACTACTGAACCAATTTACATGAAATTTGGTATAGAGATATTTTGATACCCGAGAAAGGACATAGGATAGGTTTTATCCCGGAAATCCTACGGGAACAGGTTCTTCTATGAAAATGCGGGCGGAGCCGCCGGCGGAAAGCTAGTTTTATATAAATTTAGATTTTGATTAAAATTAAATAATAATTTAACTTACAAAAGCCCAACAATGCCGGTCTGTATACCAATATGTGCCCATCTAATTCTCTGCATCCACGCTTTAGGCTCCAATCTTTCCATAATAACAGGTAAGAGTAACATACCGGGAGCGCACATTATTATCCTGAAATTTATACCATTTATTAGTATTATTTTTTTAAGTATGTATATATTTTTGAAGTGAAACTTCTTTATCGGGGTTGGAAAAAGTTTCGTATAACATTTTTTCGTTGCGCGTGACATTTTTCCGTTACGCGCCATCTTTTTCTTATCCCTACCACGCGTGTATCGACGTATTTCTGTAAAGTTGCATATACATATACTAAATTATTTTTTGAAAAATAAGGTCATAAAAAAGTTTCACTTCTTACGTGTGTACCCTAGTATACGCACACATTTTTTTACTCTTTCAATCGAAAACCGCTTATTATTATTCATTCACGTGAAAACCACTGAATGGATATTAATGACAATTGTTAATAGAATTATTTTAAAATTTAATTCGTTTAAAGTTTTATTGGATAAATATTTGAAAAAATCCAGAATCGTCGAAAAATGCTCAGCGGGACTGAAATTAAGCTTTCATATCTACTGTACAAAACATTTAAATAAGAAATAATATTGGAAATAAAATTTGTTATTTAAATATATATTCCTAAAACGACACGACGAAAAGGAATAGAAAACCAAATTATTGAAACATTTACCTAGAAGTAACAACTTGTGAAATTCCTTTAACGGGGGCCAATTGTGACTTGCCAATGATCTTTCCATTTTCATCAGTAACGTCGAGACCTGAAATAAACATTATTTTATATTTATCAGAAAAAAAACTACAATTTACAAATACAAAGGATTTCTATGGTTAAATCATTGTTTATTTACCTTAAATGTTAGTTATTCATAATAAATATTTGCTGGCGGAGACAAATTCTTCTATTTCTTTACATCCAACATAATACAAACTAATATTATAATGAGGAAACATTTGAATGTTTGTTTGTTACTATTTAAGTGTAAAACCTTATTGTAAAACTGATTTTAACATTATGCAACTTTCTTCTTTACCAAGTAAAATAGCAGACTTCGAATATGAGCCAGCCAAATAGACAAAAATATTAAAATTTCTAATTTCACAATAATACATACCTAATAATATTTCATTCTGCCTCATCAATGGAATGTTGACCCAGTTGGCCGACGCTACCGCTACAAAAGGAACAAATCTCTGAAAAAAAATACATTTATTTGTTCATTTAAATCTGTATCAAAAATAAAAATAACATCAGACTAAAATCAGATTACGACGAATATATCGCCAATAAAAATCTTATCACTGTAGGTATATTTTTAATATATCGTACTTTTTTTTCCATGATTTGCCAAAAATAGAGATTAAAAAATTTAAATTCATAAAACAAACTCACAATTTGAGGACTTAATGTACATTTAATATTTATATAGAAAATACTAGAATCTCGTTATCACAACAGCAAAATCAAAATTAAATATAGTGCATGTCGCTCAGGAATAATGTAGCTTTCTGGAGGTACAATAATTTTTAAAATATATCTTGGAAATGGTCAAATACTTTTCATCACTTGATGTGAATCTTATAAATAAAACTAGTATATGGTATAAGTTGAATTTATAAAAAAAAAATTAAAACACTAAATACGAAAAAGAGCTATAAGTACCTATAATTTCAAAATGTTCGAAACCCGAAAAAATATCTATGCTTTTTTTATTTCAATTGATTTTTTTTATAACAATAAAAAAATTGCCATCAAATAAAAAAAAATAGTGACAGCGATTAAAAATAATCGAATCTTGAATAAAATTGTCTATGCTTATTTTTTTTTTACAATGTCAAAAACTTACCGCTAAAATGGGATTCGTAGCGCGTTTCTGTATAACGAATTTGAACGTTAGCGCCGTAGCCATAGCCGCGGAAGTCGCTGACACATAAGCCACGCCCACTTGTTTAGTTGTTAATGGCGAATTAGCGTTACGGTTCGTATAATTAACCAAAGCATTGAATGATTGATTAACCCACTGCCAGAATACTACCGCTGTGGCTGTTCTGAAATTATTTTGAGATTTTTTTTAAGTGCTCACTAGGTAGAAATAAATATAAGGTATCTTTTTTTTATTAAACACAGTACAAGCACAGTACATTACCATCTAATTGTAGTTCGAAGGTTAGGTTAAATATATGTTTGAATAAACGTATTTAAATTTAAATTGAATTTTATTTCATCATTTTAAATAATACTATTAAACCGTATCCTGAGTTCTATTATAAATGGGATGTAAAAAAACGTCTTTATCTGCAAGGCGGCACCTTCACCTACTTGTCCGTAATTAATCAAAAATAGACATGCAGACATCACACACAAAAACCTTTTCAATTTATTAATTAATCATCTAATTTCTTGTCTTTAAGCATGTTTTTTAACTATATTAATTATTAAGCTATTGCATAGCTTCTATCGCGGGCCTTGAGCGCGGGGACCGAAGCGAGAAATTCCGTAACGAAAAAAACTCACGCTCCCCACTCCGACCGGCACGGAGGTGTGGCTTGAAGGCATAGCATGCAATAGCTTTACCGCGGCAGTCCCCGAGTGCCACACGTCTGTTTATTATAAAGATTTAATATTTACCTGTACCACTGCAACATGGCGCCCGTAACGAGACATCCTCCAGGCATTTGGAATGACATTCTACCGAACACATTCTGTAGTTCACCGCTGTCTGGATGGAATGCCGATTCGTATAACTGTTTCGCTCTCACTACTTGGTCTATTGTTGTTCCGGAGGGCTCTTTTCCTTCTCTGAAAATTTTATTTCATTAAATTTATATAGTAAACTAGCGGTCCGCCCCGGCTTCGCCCGTGGTACCTACATGTTTAAACTATTCTATCTCTCAAGTTGGATCGAACTGCACATGGTGTGCGAATTTTATTATAATCGATTAAGTGGTTTAGGAGTCCATTGAGGACAAACATTGTGACACGAGATTTATATATTATATTAAGATGACAAATTCGTATGTTAGTTAGTTGGTCAATCTGACTATTCTATTCTATATATCACTCAACTAGCGTTGTCCCGCGGTTTTACCCGCATTGCTCCGCTCCTGTTGGTCTTAGCGTGATGATATATAGATTATAGCCTTCCTCAATAAATGGGCTATCTAACACCGAATGAATTTTTCAAATCAGACCAGAAGTTTCTGAGATTAGCGCATTCAAACAAACAAACTCTTCAGCTTTATAATATTAAGTATAGATATTTCTGTATTTATGAGCTTTGAACTATGGCCTGAGTAGTTTACCCATTGACCACCGAGCGCCCCGATCGGGGCGCGACACAATAGATTATCTATTGTGTCTGTGATTCCGGGGACTGATGGATCAAGAATATTAATGAACAATCAATCATATCTACTGTAAAAATTTCCAGCAATTACTATCAATAAATGCACAGTCTCAATCTGTTCATACTATAATTTTTAAGAACATCCTACAAATATTATAAATGCGAAAGTTTGTGCGGATGGATGCTTGTTAGGTACTCTTTCACGCGAATACTGCTGAACCGATTACAATGAAATTTAGTTTGTAGGTAGCTGAAGATCCATAATAGGACATAGGCTACCCAGAAATCCCACAGAAACGGGTACTAAATACGGGTTTTTCTTTGAATACGCAGGCGTCAGCCGCGGCCGGTAATTTAGTTATTTTAACTACCCACAAAGGAAAGGCTAAAAAATAATTAAACTAAATAAAAGTATTTTACTTATATAAAACCTCTGGTAAAGTTGTATAGAACCATCACTAGCAATATTAGGTCTACATCCTACTAATATTGACCGCCTCCTTGGTAGTCCGTAGCACCAAGGGGTCCTGGGTTGGAGACGAAGAAAAAAAATGTCTTGCTCTGGTAAGACACAGAAGGCTGATCACCTACTTGTGTCTAAAGAAAATCGATCAGTGAAACAGATGTATAATGCATTACCCCATTTGGGGACATGGGACTTCACTTATCCTACTATTATTATACTAATTATTTTTTAAAACTACTTACTTATAATTAACATAGAGCTCTTTAGCCTGGTACAATTCCTTCTCCGGAACTAAGGAGAGGAGAGGATTCGAGATGAAGGCAAAATGCCGAAATCTGCCCACAAATGTGCTTTGGTCCCATAGAGGTTGGGTGATGTCAATTCTTTTTTCTGTAGACATTTTCTGAAATATAAATAAAGATATTTAACTTACAAAACACAGATGGATATTAGATAATACTAGCTTACCGCCCGCGGCTTCGCCCACTTTGTCTAAAACATAATAAATTATATACTAAAACCTTCCTCTTGAATCACTCTATCTATTAAAAAAAACTGCATCAAATCCGTGGCATAGTTTAAAAGATCTAAGCATACATAGGACACACAAACAGCGATATCTCTGTTTTATACTAGCTATCCGGCCCCGGCTTTGCCAGCGTTTTGAAAGAAAACCTATCCTATGTGTTGGAAAGTTACCCTCTATATGTGTGCTAAATTTCATTGTAAGTGGTTCAGTAGTATTTGCGTGAAAGACTAACAAACACACACACACACACACATCCTCACAAACGTTCGCATAATATTAGTAGGATAGTGTTTATTGGTTTATGTACATGATAAACGTGCATGTACTCTTATCGTGTTGTGTTGATCATAATCTTATTCTTATCTGATTATAGAATGCAATATGATTTTATTGACATTTCCTAGTATATTATTGCAATAAAGTATATAATCTGGTTGTTATGTAATTAATGAAACCATTGTATAGGAGAAACTATCTAATATAATAAGTTTCATTCTCTGTTCACAAAATACATTAATTGTTTATAGGAAAAATTGCATTTTATTATATTTAACTAGCTGTGCCCTGCGGTTTAACCCGCGTTTCTCCTTTCTTGTTGCTCATAGCGTGATGGTACATGGGCTATCTATCACCGAAAGAATTTTTCAAATCGGACCAGTAGGTCCTGAGATTAGTGCGTTCAAACAAACAAACTCTTCAGCTTTATCATATAACTATAGATTACAATCACTTTTAAACTTTCCAGTTTCACACAAATTGCTATTTAAAATTTATTTATAACTAGACAAAAATTTAAGAATTGTAGCATAATTATAATCAACTAGCGGTCCGCCCCGGCTTCGCCCGTGGTACATGTTTACGTTCTTTACATAAGAACCATCCTCGTACTTCAAGGAATATAATAAAAAAAGAATTATCGAAATCGGTTCAGCCGTTCTCGAGGCATTTTTATATATAAGATTACTGTTCATTCATTGCACTACTACAATTGTTTAAATGATGTTCAGATCATATATCAGATAGATTTAAATTATGTTTCTAGTTGCTACTGCTTATCAAATTACATTAATATAGAACTAATGAGCAAGTACATAAAAAAGATAGCACAACAAATAATTTGATTGTTTCAATAAGAATATACCCAACATGAGATACTTTTGCGTAGACTTTTGTAGTAAACTGGTGAACAAAACATAATTTTGTTCCTTTTACAATTTACCTCCATAAGTACTGGGCATTTTAACAATATTTATTTTAAATAGTAAATAATATTATTCAGCTACCCACTGTTTTAATAATCACCTAAGTGAGAGTAAGACAATATTCCAAATAATAATCTTGCAGTTAAATAAGAGGCACATAAATTCATTTTAGTAATTAAATGTTATTACGTTGTACAAACTGTACGTTTAATAACTGCGAAATAAGCGTAACTTTAGTTATGACATTGAAAAATTATTTTTTAACAACACCGTATGACCGTAGTAAGTATCTATTATTATATTTGTCTCGTGCTAATACCTGAATGCTCGACCTTGGATTTGTTTTAACATCCATTTAAATTAATACCGCAAAACTTGAGCGAAACCAGCTTGAAAATTATATAAGCAGTTCTGAATGGTTCGTTTGAAAATTGTTTTTAAGAGTATAAATTATGTACTCACTAGAAATGTTCGATGTAATTTAATCCCACGAAAAGCACAACAAAGTTAAATTTATGTATATTATTCTTAATTTAAATTTAATAACACTTTAGGCCAATTGTCGACTGCGGACTGCCAAACAAAGAGTATAGTAACTATGTATAAGGAAAAGAGAGCCATCTTGCGTGATAAAACGAGAACCCATGAACACTAGCGCCCCAAGCGTATGGCGGGCGCATTAAAAGTGCTATAGATACCTATACGTATATCTATATACGTACCTATAGGTATTATTGCTACGTCGCTATAGCTATTCTGATAATAATTTATATTGCGTTACCTTTATCACAACTGTATTATTGTGTCGATCTGTTCTGGCGCGTACAATCATTGTATGCGTGAAAAACCCAACCCAAAATTACACAATGCATATAAAAAAAATCTAGTTGCGTAATAAATTGGTGGCTGGACTTAAAGCTAAACATTTCCAGGTGATAAAAAAGATAACAACAAAACAAATCACTTGACACATTTGAAAATATAAAGATAATTGGGCCAGGTAAAGAAAAACGATTTAAATTAATTGGGAGTTTATTCATTTTTTTCCACACTAGGTATATGCATTCTAATAATCTTAGGTATCAATATTTGGTTAAGCATTATAATAACACAAACATAACAAATAAAATAGTGTTAGGTTTGGTTAAGCATTATAATAACACAAACATAACAAATGAAATAGCGTTAGGTTTGGTTAAGAATTATAATTTATAATTAACACAAACATAACAAATATTTATTTATTTATTTAATAAGGTGCACACCACAGCTGACAATTTTGCCTCGTTATACACAAATTTAATTACATGTTGCGGTGAAATGCCAACCAATTAATTGTATGCACACAGCATAGTTGAGGGAAAAAAAATTATAAAAAATTACATTATTTAGCACAATTCATAGATCAAGTAAAATAATTTCCTAAAATACATGTCATAAAATAAGTTGAATCTAATTAATCATAGTACCTACAGATAAATATCACATCAATATAGCTAAGTACAGTACACTAAATCACTTAAAATATAGTTAAATCAATAAATACCTACATAACATTCAATCACATAAAATACAATTCGTTACATTCCATCACAGTATAACAATAAATTATGTCTAACAATTAGTAAAGTATCTAAGAAACTATGGCAGTCAAAGATTAAATTATCAACAATTCATTCAAACAATTCATAGATCAAGTAAAATATGTTTTGTTTTTAAATACATGTCAAAAAGTAAATTGGATCTAAATTATAGTACAGATAAATATATCAATATAGCTACAATACATTAAATCACATAAAATACAGTAAAATCAATAAATACCTACATTACATTCAATCACATAAGATACAATTCATTACATTTTATCACAGTATAATAATAAATTATGTCTAATAAATTATGATAAACATTAAAGTATCTCAGAACTATGGAAGTTAAAGATTAAAATATCATAGAACTTGTAGATTAGACTTGTGCACGGTTTTGACCTGATTTTTAAATTTACCCAGTTTTGGATCAAATACGTCAAGTTCTGTGTTTGGCTTACGCGAAGTCAAATCATTATACAAGCGACACATACGGACCATGGGATTATAGAAAGAAGTATTATTTTTTAAAACATTTATGCAGAAGAGAGAATGAATGAAAAGTGTTAGGTTTGGTTAAGCATTATAATTAACACAAACATAACAAATAAAATAGTGTTAGGTTTGGTTAAGCATTATAATTAACACAAACATAACAAATAAAATAGTGTTAGGTTTGGTTAAGCATTATAATAACACAAACATAACAAATAAAATAGCAAAGTCAAGGCCAACACTTTTTCTTCAGTGGTATAACGTCTTCCTTTAGGTTTTTTCAGAGCTTGTTTATATTGTATTCCAGTAAAAAAAATTCCAGCTTCTGACATTTTTGCTGTGACTTTATGAAATGCCTGACCAGCAACTAATTTTTCGGCATTGGCAAGACGTGATTTAAAACTTCTCTCTTTAGACATAGTTTTCTTAAACTTTAATTTTTTCTGTTCAATTTGGGACCTTTTATATTTTTCTACTAAGTATTCATCACAATGTAATGTACCTATAAAGAAAATAAAAACTTTATTAAAGATATTTTTTTTATAAATGAAATCAGTACATTTGAGAGACAAGTCATGTTGTGTGTAAATTTCTGCTTTACTTTATAATACCAAGTTACAGAGTTACTTTAGAATAAACCCATCCAGCACAGTAAATGTAGATTAATACAAATGTTGAACATATAACCCCCCAAATTGGATGTATCTTAGGACCAATTTATCACTCACCAGATATTTTGAATGAGATTTTAAGTATCTTATATTTTGATATGATACCATAATTAACACCCCATTACATAATTGCTTCTGCCCATTTAGGTAAAAAGAGCAGTATAAAAAAATATTAATTATTATACCTTTATCTAAAATTTGCTGATATAATGGGACATCATTATCTTCATTTGCCCTTGTCTCACAAGGCCACATCCTTGGCTGAGAATAGTTATGTTCCATGTAAACTGCTGTACTCGCAGAATGAAATATACCTGTAATTATAAAAGTAGTAAAGTCAAAATTACAAAAGATAAAATTACAGAATGTATCATTTTATTTATTTTTTTACAATAAACTTGCAGTTGAGCTTTTTTGAAATGAAAACTGGTTAAAGAAACTAAAGAATAGTGGTAGAGCATTGACTAGTGCTCATCAAGCTAGTTAGTCTACCACTGAGGACTCTGTTACTAAAAGCTTAGTAGCGTTTTACCAGTAGAAATAAGAACCAGTTCCCTAACTAAAAATAGTGTGGTATAAATCCTGTATATTATATATAATAATCCTACCTAAGATAATGATTAATTTGATAAATAAAGTATTAACTATGGGTAATATCATGGACTAATAGGTAATATTCAAACTCACCACTCAAGTAGATTGATGGAACAGATAAATGGAGTAATCGGTGACCTGAAACTTTGTGCTCAGGCTTGAAATGGTAATCACAGACTCTCTTGTTTCTATAGATCATGTCAGGCTCAAGATCTTTTAGTCGTTCACCAACAATTGACATCCAGGTAGCAAACAACTCGTCGTCTTGTAGGGTGAGGGAAACGATGCATATATGCTCCTGTAAATACATAAAAAACAACCTTTACAATACAGAAATACGCAATAAATGTCACGTGTTCTCCATATTTATTTTTATATTGTATATTTAAATAATAAATATACTTATAATTAAATATATATAATACTCAAATATTTAAAATTTTTGTAAAATAGTGATACATAATATAAGGGCAAACAAAGATGTTCTGCGGCCATGACCGAAACAAACAATAAGGGATACGTGCTGGTAGCATCAGTTCATTATAAATAAGTAATTTTGAAGAAAACTTACCCATTTCACTACATCCAAAAACACAATACACCTTCCTCAAGCCATTTTAAAACTTATTAACAACAAACTCAAGAATAATTCAAATTTCAGAAAATAAACGGATAATCCTGCGACCTGTCATATCTCGCATTGGACAGGGTTGCCTTTTTCCAAAATTAAAAGTCACTAGCAAAACTAACAAAATCAAAAACGAAAAAAAAAATTGTTGAGCACATCGTTTCTTTCAGAATCAGTATCAAATTGACCAGTATGGCTGATTTGATACTTTCTGCTATTTTCAAAACGCAGCTAAACGTACCCTGAATTTGTTTATCCCCGAAACGTTCCCCTAAATTCCCTAGTTTAAGAGACAACGTTCCTAGAACGGCAACACTGGTTCTGACACTTATGAGAGAAAACGTTTCATTTTCCGCTGTGTAAAGCACTTAAAAATCGTTTCATCACATATATTATATATTTATAAAAGCAATTGAATTTTGTTCTAAATAAAATGATTTTAGTTATTTTTATAGCCATTCTATTCTTTTTGCATAAAAATTTTACGTTCTGCCATCTTCTGAGGAAAAAGTTAATTAAATAGTGCTGCCGGACAGTCAATAGATGTCGCTAGTTTCTTTGTATAATGTACCATACTCTAAGTTTCACCCCCCTGCTGCCAAATACGCCGACCGCGACAGGCGTGAGGCGACAGTTATTGCGATTTGTGAATTGTGATAGGGATGTCGATCTCAAATCGATTAATCGGAGAATCGATTTTTCGGACCAAATAAATCGATTTTTTAAATCGATATGTCGTACTGAATCGATTCAGTGAATCGATATTTTACCCTTGAAAATCGACTTTCGATTTTTTTCTTTTATGGTAAAAAAAAAAATATATTTAGAATTAGCTTAATGTACTCACAATATTACGGATATATACATGCTTTATTGGCAAGAACAAACAAACTCTATTTATCACCATGTTCACTCAATAGCCATGATGTTTATGAGTATCGTAGGATCATCTGTTCCCTGTGAGCGCCTTTTTTCGATTGCCAGCAACATCGCAAGTGATGAGCGGAACCGCTTGGATACCAGTAGACTTGACAAATTGTTGGGAACTATAAGCTATGTTATCTACTCTCTTAAATTTTTAATGTAGCAAATACATTTAGAAAATAAATATCTTCTTTTATATGTGATCTGATATTTTGACATGGTAATAAAAATAATTGTAACTAATTCCCTGAACTAAAAAATTCCTGATTTTACTGATAAGTGATCCCAGAGATTGTTTATTATGGTACCATTCTTGTTTTTCATAAAATGGATTTATATTTACATTGTAAATACAAATTTGAAAAAAATCGATTTTTTAGAAATCGATTT
>CAJQZN010026742.1:0-10127 GCA_907164685.1 Colias eurytheme
CAATGCTTTATACTCCTTTATATCTAACCTTTGCAATTCTCTTACAGTTAATACAGATTATCTATTGCTAACAAATACTCACGCATAACAAGAAGCTGCTGAGAGTACAGCTCTGTTATTGATAATGGAGCCAGCGCAAGCCTGGGCGTATGACGCACCATTTCTGGAATATATCATGGAAGCCACATATGGGTACTGGTTGATCGTCGTGAGTGCTCCACCAGCGATCCTTAATTGTCCGGCGGGAACCGCTGAAATAAATTAAAATATTTGTTATTTTTATTATATTATATAAATGTGTGAAGAACCTCATATTTTTCTGGAAACAGCTCATTAATGTTTCATTGACACAATTTTTAACAATGATGAAAACATTAGACAAAATTCCTAAAATCAAATATGCTTTAAATTGAAAAGCTAATGCTGAATGCGTACCTGTGACAACAGCTAAACAAAACAGTAGAGAGGTAATAATGAAACGCATTTTGAAATGTGTAAATGAAACTGATAGTAAGGAAATAATTGCCGGTGCTTATATACAGATAGAAGACAAGCGTAGTAATACAACTGATAATAAGCTGCTGAGTTATTGGAAAAATTAATTTTATCTACCGCCTTAATCCCTTGCAACAACATTTTGAAATTTCTTTTTAATTATATAGTTTCAAAATAAGTGAACTTTAAGGGCTGTCACCGACTCAAAAAAATTGCAGTTTTTGCAAACGTCTGACTTTTTTTCTCTGTATTGAAAACAAGTCGTTAAATGCATAATTTGGTGCATGGAAAAAAATAAATAGAGTAATTGCTTGCTTGATAGTATAGGAAGATGTAAATATATATCAGACAATCATGAAGATTTTTGGTACATATTTCATTTAAATCACAATAAAACAATAACTTTGTTTTTGCTCTAATTAGTTTACATTATATCATATTATTATATTTTTGAACGCACTGCCGCTCCAATCGCTTCAAAGAGGGGCCACTGAAAATCAGTGTTGCAACAGCTGCGTTGCAATTTATGCTGAGTGGCTACCATTTTGGCTCCACTTCTTAATTTTATATCTTTTAATTTAGTTATATATATTTTAATTTTACTGTGTTTGAATTGCATTGTCTTAATCTAATTGTATTGTGTGCGTGTTATTTTTTGTGGAGTCAAATAAATGATCTTTCTTTCTTTCTTTCTTCTTCTTTGTTTTCCATAATATTACAACACATGCATCTTACATATTACATTCTAGGAGTTCTTCTTTTGTTTCTACATTAATTTCCCCGTGTCATGAGCGTAGAGTCCAGGAGTTCTGGCTTCTGGATCTCCAAACAAACCTATTTTGTATCATGTTGTAACTTAATTTTTTGCTTTAAGAAATTTTTCCTTTATCTGTGATAGAAGACATTGCTTACTACCAAAGTTCAAGACTCTGAGTTCAGGGAGACTACCTTGTACCGTGTTTGATTTTTTCACAGCGTCAAAGGACCGTAGACTTCAACTAGACTCCACGCGTTCCTGCGGAAAAGGGTCTTGACAGACAGACAGACGGACAACAAAGTGACAGGACACAGAATCACTTAACACTTATTAATTGTCCTATAAGATAATTGGTGAAACAGATGTATGCGTAATCATATTTATAAAACTTTTATGCATGACTTAGGTATATAGTTTACATACATTTTCACATTAAAGTATTTTGTAAAGTATTCGAGGAGCATTTAATTTTTTTTATGCAATCAAGATTGGCTCAGCACTTTTTTGTCTATAATTATATTAAAGATAGAGTAAGTTTAACGTTTTTTTTTTTATGGATAAATCAAATAAAAAAACTAAAACAATTTTGAAATATCTAGTAGAAAATTTTATTTTAAGTGTAAAAGGCTATACTTTTTTTTATATCTCAATGTGATTTCATTAAGGCGATATGACTCACTATGATTATTTTTAATTTTTGATTCATAGAATACACATAATTTCAGTTCGACAGATAATTTCAGTTGATATGATAACAAGCTTATCTGATTTATTACGTGGGAATGATAATTACAGGATGAGTAATGTTACTTATTGATTTTATTGTAAATTCGATGGGCTTATCTTTATTTATTTTCTTGAATTAAGTAGTAGGTATTATACAGATCGGAAAAGTAATTCCAGCTTTGACAGAAGCAAAATAGGATATTAATTATGTGCGCTATTTTCGCTCCTCGAAACTACTCCTACCTCGATAAAATTATTAGACTATCTAACAGTGAAATAATTCTTCAAATCAGACCCATCAAACAAACAAACAAACTCTTCAGCTTTATCACATTAGTATAGATATACATAACAACACACATTGAAATTGAAGACTTTAAAGTATTATATAGTAAACGGGATTTATCCCAACGTTTTCACTATGGCACGGATAGTGCGAGATGTTTCATTTCTCGTGCTGATGCTGACGGTAAAAAGTATACAAATTTCTCCTCTATGTCTCCGCAGCCGGTATGTTGAGTAGTTTTCTGGAATACATTATACATACAGATATGCATCTTTTATGGCTGGTATTGCCTTCTGGTCGATTCGTACATCAGTAACTGTTATGTTTTTTTCTGATGATTAAGAAATATATTTAGGTCAACGAATTAAACCAATCAATAATTATAAATTAGAGTCACGCGTATGTTTTTCGTGAAACTGTGCCAAAGAAATTTGCAATGCTTGGGCGTGAGTAATAGTAAAAGCCAGTAAAAGCTGTTACTTAGACGTCGTGATTAGAATTACAAGTAATTTAACATTTACCCGAAATGTTTAATTACATGTTCAATAATTGGATTATCAATGTGCCGCATACATTGCATCGCCCGTGGTACATTTTTATGTTTTATTTTCCATAAGAACCATCCTCGTACTTCAAGGAATATTATAAAAAAAGAATTATCGAAATCGGTCCACCGTTCACGCGTGCCGTGACCAAGGAAGCAGCTTCGCCCGCGCAGTCAAAGAAAAACCCGCATATTTCCCGTTCCCGTGGGATTTCCGGGATAAAACCTATCCTATTTCCCGGGATAAAAAGTAGCCTTTGTCCTTATTCTATCACTATACCAAATTTCATGCAAATTGGTTCTGTACTTGAGGAACAGACAGACAGACAGACAGAGTTACTTTCGCATTTATAATAATACTAGCTTTCCGACCGCGGCATCGCCGGCATTTTCAAAGAAAAACCCGTTCCCGTAGGATTTCCAGGATAAAACCTATCCTATGTCCTTTCTCGGGTATCAAAATATCTCTATACCAAATTTCATGCAAATTGGTTCAGTAGTTAAGGCGTGATTGAGTAACAGACAGACAGACAGAGTTACTTTCGCATTTATAATTTTAGTAGGGATTAACTATGGATATTGATTTTTAATTTTAAGTTGTGGCTTTGAATGACAATGTATTGCTGACCTACTGGTTGTATAATTGGCCGTCTACAAGATGTATATTGTTTAATGTAATTATTAGAATGGTAACTTTTAGAAAAAAAATCATGAAGTAAATTTTTGTAGAGAATTTAAAGAACTACAACTTTTTTTTATGATCTTTTTTAAAATTTAACTACCTTGCTTGTTTTGGCAATAGAAAACGGAAAAGTATTTTTTCGGGTTGTTACATATTATGCAATGAATGTATGCAGTTATGAATGGCTATAATTAAATACTTCCATAAACTTACTTATTAGGTACCTTTTAAAAAATCTAAAACTTATTTACTTTTTGATAAGAATAAAAATATGTTTTACCTACATGCCTATTAATAGATTCTAACTTTATTTATGCTCATGGAAGGTAGTGTTCGCTTACTTTAGGTAACCTAAAGGTTTTTAAAAAATAAAATACAAGACACTATAAATAACTAAGTAGGTACATGATAAGAGTGGTAAATTCAAAGTCCAAATTCATATTCAAATTTTATTTATTAGCAAAAATGCAGTTACAAATTACAGATGTTATATTTACAATATTATGTGACTGAAGCAACTCATTTGTTAAATCATTAAATCCTTATTGTAAATTTAAATGATCATATTTTAATTTTGTCTTTTGCTCAAACTTAAGCATTAGATGTGATCCATTGAATGTAGTTGGACACTTTCGTGTTGATACTGGGGAAGCGGCTGCTGGCACACTCCCGAGCCCACGAGTACACTCCGACCAGCACGTTGTTGTACACCAGAGGACCGCCCTCATCACCGTCGCACTGTCCGCGACCGCCAGCATTCAACCAACCACTGCATATCATATTGTTAGTGACTACGAAGTTGGCGGAGGCGTAGTTGTTTCTGCAAGTGTTGTAGTTGATCGTCCATATTTGCACCTGACGTAATTGCTTCGATGCTGCAGCATTCGGCTAAAATAATCATACAAATACATTAGCTTTTGATAAAGTGAACGAGATTATCAATGTTTAGAGTTATTGTTTTTGTTATAAGACTTACCCCAGTGCGTCCCCAGCCAAGGGCCCAAACGATGGTATTGTCAGGAATATAGTATCCCGTGTTGGCAAGCGAAATAGCTCTGACAGAGTTAGAGTATTTGAAGTTTGTAGAAGAGCGGACGATGGCGATGTCATTTTCCCGTCTTAGGGCGTTGTAACCCGAGTTGATAATAATGGAGTGTACGTTGTGAACGGAGCCACCGCTGTTTGCGTTCGTGGATCCGACTCTGATTCTCCAGCGGTTGATGGGTTCGTTACTGAAAATAAAGTTAAAGATGACCTTTAAATTTTGCATTCTTGCATACAAATCTGATACCAAAGACATTAAAGATGCATCAAAAGCTACCAAGATCTCTTCTTTCTAATGCAACTTATATTGGACCCTTATATGACCCTTCATATCTGGCAACTGGTAGAATTTAAGCCAAATCTATACTAATATTATAAAGAGGAAAGGTTTGTATGTATGTATGTATGTATGGTTTTCACGCATAAACTACATGACCGATTTTGATGAAATTTGGTACAGATAATCTTTAGACCCTGAGAAAGAACATAGGCTACCTTTTATTGCGAAATATGTACCACGGGCGAAGCCGGGGCGGACCGCTAGTACGAAAATAAACAAATACTCACGCATAACAAGAAGCCGCTGAGAGAATGGATCTATTATTAATAATGGAGCCAACGCAAGCTTGGGAGTATGATCCACCATTTCTGGAATATATCATAGAAGCCACATATGGGTACTGGTTGATCGTCGTGGTTGATCCACCAGCAATCCTTGATTGTCCGGCGGGAACCGCTGAAAGAAATTAAAAAAAATGTTATGTAACCTGTTTCTCTGGAAACATAGCTATTTATCAACAATGTTTCATGTGCACAATTTTGAACAATAGTAAAAATCCTCATATCACAAAAATTTTCAAAAACCTAATATGCTATAAATTGAAAATCTAATGGTGAATGCGTACCCGTAACAACAGCTAAACAAAACAGCAAAGAAGTAATAAGGAACCGCATTTTGTAATGTGTTATTGACACTGATAGTAATGAAATAATTGCCGGTGTTTATATACAGATATAAGACAAGACAAGCACGATACAAGACAGTAATACATTGATAATAATCTGCGGAGTTATTGGAAAATTTAATTTTATCAACCGCTTTAATCATGAGTCAAAAATAACATGTCGAACATCTACGTAGTAAGAGATTAAAAAAAAGTGTACCTACTGAGGGCTGTCAACAATAAAAAAGTAGTTTTAATAAATGTCTGACTTTAATCTATATATTCACTACACTTTCTCTATATTAATTATTCAATCCAAAACTAGGGTAAGAAAAAAGATATCTTACGTTACAAGAAAACCATACTAAAATAAATAAATAAGTTATATGGTAGCCCTACACTTCATTATCATCACTACATAAAACAAAGTCCTTTTCTCTGTCCCTATATCCCTATGTCCCTTTGTACGCTTAAATCTTTGAAACTACACAACGGATTTTGATTCGGTTTTTTTTAATAGATAGAGTGATTCAAGAGCAAGGTTTATATGTATAATAACATCTATTAAATAGTGGAGAAGTACTGTTATTTTTGAGGTTTCTAATGTGATGTCGTAAAAAATTACATTTTAACCGCTTACATTGCAAACGCAGGCTGAACCCTACGAGTTTTATCAAAATAATGTACTAAGTATTGTACACATTGAAAAGGTCTACAGAAAAGTCCGTGATGGTATATATGTCTATCTCTTATGGATAACACACAATAACTTTTTTTTGTCATTTACTTTTTAAAAGAAATAATGGCTAATTTTCGAAGCGATTTTAACCAATACAGCATTAATCCTTAACCAATTAAATACCTTGAATACATTGTTCATTTAATATAGATCTATATGGCCCTTTACACCGTATTAACCGATTTACCGATTTAAGTGAATATTTTCGAAGATATTACAGATTTAAAATTTGCGGAACGTAGCGTTGGCGGCGGTACCGGCCGGCCGCCATTGCACCCGTGCGAAGCCGGGGCGGGTCGCTAGTGCTTAATAAAATAAGATATAATATATTATCTTCTTTTAAACATCTGTAACAGACAAAAACGAAGATTTTCGTATTTCATTAAATCACGATAATAGAAAGAGATTATAGGTATATAAAAAAACTTAGCCAATTTTGAACTATCTAGTAAGGTAAAAGCATCAGTAGATGACCACTTAAGGAGACAGAATATTCTTTTTAAATGTTTGACTTTAATTATCATATGAATTCAGTAAGTTTATTTTTTTGGAAACCCTGTGAAATGTGTTTTAACATATGAACAAGCATTTCACCACGTACAATGGTCGAATAAACTTAAAAAAATTTAAAAATGTTCTTATATTAGAAATTTAGTAGTTGACCATCTAAAAACTAGAAGATGACCATATTTTGCATCAGTAGATGACCACTCAGATGCTACAATTTTAATTGGGTTATTTGTTAAATAAGAAGCAATAAGATGAAAAGATAACGTTTTATTTGAAATATAATAATAATTAGGCCTTTTTAAGTCTATAATTTAAATAAAAACAAGATTCTAAAAGATCCGAAAGATGGTTATAAAACAAAAGGTCACTGTCAAACACAAAGCGTAAACGTCAAACTTTTTGCCAAATTTATCATATCAAGGAATGTATCTCTGGAACATCATATACATTTCTCGTAGAACTGGTCTTCTTGGGAGCCTCTATGTGAGCAACTACTGCATCCCAGGGATAGTCGAGCACATCTTTATGCCATTTTTTGCCATTTTTTGCACCCAGTCGCATATTTTATGCTCCTCTTCTGGTGTAAGGATGGATGTCGGACCCATTTTTCGTTCCATCAGTGACTTCCCTTTTACTTTATTTGTAAGCGTTATTCTTGGTACACCGAACTTTTTTGCAGCCGTTCGTATTGGTGTTTTATGAAGACGAACATCGTTCACTGCTACAAGCATTGCAGTTTCAGTATAATTTAGGAATGCGCCCCTTTTCCCAGGCATCTACAAGATAAAAATTGGTTTTAGTAATAGATCATAGCCATAAATTCGTACCATAAACAAAACTAACTAACTAACTAAAGAAAATCAATCTATTGTTAAAGTAAATAAAATAGTTTATTTTAATTAATTATTATATGCAGTATATTTAAAAGATGCAGAACATAATCAAAAGTTGACCACCATGGTCAATTACTAGAAAATCATAGTCAAACGGTAATTCGGTAATGGACCACCATGGTCAATTACTAGAAAATCGCAGTCAAACGGAATCAGTATTGGACCACCCCCACATCTCAATTTTGTCAACAAATCTTTAAATTTTAATTACCCTGTCATTTAAATAAACCATAAACGAATAAAAAACGAAAAACACTTACCGTCAACAAGGTGACAAAGTTCCTAGTATTCAGCTTCAAACTTTTTCAATCTCTACGAATATTATTACAAAAACGAATTTATTGATTTAATGGTCCGTCACTCAACAAACAACTGACCACCATTTACTATATTTGACAGATATGGATGCGCAATTTACGCGCCTATTTGACCAGATAGCAGCACTAACTACTTATTAACGAATGAGTTTTTAAAATTGCCGCGAATTCTTATTATAACGGTTTATGTGCATTAGCGGTCAACTACAGGTACATGGTCAACTACTGGTGACTTTACCCCTATAAGTTGTATTTTGAGTTATAAGGCTTTCATTGTTAAGTGTCGTATTAACATGACTCACTATAATTTTTAATTCTTGATTCATAGAACCTCTCGACATATGATTTCAATTCATATGATAACAAGCTTATCACATTAATTATAACGTGAGATGATAATTGCATGATGACTAATTTTTATCGAATAAATTGTGAAAATCTTATCTTTATTTGTTTACTAGAATTTTTCATATCTTATAGTATATTGGTCCAAGTTATAAATCGAAAATGTAATTCAGACTGTGATGAGAGCAAAAGAGGTTGTTAATTATTATGTCCAGTTTTTTTATTTCATCAAAGACTTCAGAACTAGTATTACGAAACACGAAAGCATGTAAGAAGTAATTTTATTCGGACTAGACTAAATTGGTAAACACTATATAGTATATTATTGTTATAATTATATACTACGTGTCCCAGAATATTGTTTAAAGAATATACGTTAACGAGTGCTTTGGAAATTTGAATTCAGATGCAACTAATACTGACTAATAAAACTTATACTGACATTCTTCTTAGACTAGCTTCTTTGATTTTATGCAATTATACATTACATTGATTACAACACACATCGAACAATATACATTGAAACTACTAAAATAAATAGAAAACCAGGATTGTAAGCGTGATTTTTATTTATTCAATTATTTTATTCCGATGCTGTCAACCCCCCAAATTGCCTTCTGCATTATCACGGATAGACAGAGATTTTTCATTCGTGTACAAAACATGTACAGAGTATCAAAAACTACCATACCCCACTATGTCTCCGCAGCTGATATGTTCAGCAGTTTTCTCGATATACCTACCTACATAATAATATATTTTTTCTTAATAGCTGATATTTCATCGGGTCGTTTGATATTTTGGCATGGTAGATAAATGATTTTAAATTCTTACTAACAGGTGGTCAAGCCTTTTCCTATATTTAAGAAATCAGGATATTTTTTAAATGACGGAGCCTCACGCAAAAAGTTTTCTTATAGAAAACTAATTTGTCTTCAATATAACATGTTTTTGTCTAATGTGTGTTCACATACCCTGGATTTAGTGGGACAATATATCCGCAATGAGTTTCTTCAATCGACATTGCTTCGTTTCGTTTAGTCATTGGTGGGTAATAGAATTGATATTTTACTAATTGCAATATAAATTTTCTTAGGTAGATCTCGGGATAAAGGTGGTCTACGAGAAAGAATAGCATAGCTACTACCTATACTTTTAAGCTCTCTTTAAACTTTGATATTTAGACAAACACACAGAATATTTATTATTTCTACAATGTAAAATTTTGTTGAAAACCCTTTTAATTACACAAACTAATTTCTATGAATTTTATAATAACTGATGATTACCGCATTGTTATCGTTGTTAGAAGAGATTTCTCGTTTATATTGATAAGCATAATGAGCTTAAGTAGGTATGTTTATCATGTTGTCCTAGCTGATACAAATAAAAAAAATGACAAAAACATGGTTAGGCTTCATATAATCATCAAAAATTGTAGGTGATTTTTATATAAAAGAAACAATTTATAAAATATCTGGTTGTTATACATAATATTATTACCATTTAAAAGAATAATTAGAAATGACCTTCACCTATTTCAATAAATGGATGTTAAGTAGTTATTATATAGGTCTATAGATCAAGAATATTCTCAGCAAATAGTTGTCGCAAAAAGCAACTTTATTGTAATAGATAAATTTTTAGAATATGTAATTATCTAATCAACAAATCAAATCTAGTTTCACGAGTACGTATATATGTATACCGAAATATAAGTATATTCGCATTGTGCGTGAGATTCATATTTCCGCCAAAATAATAATTATCCTTTCACAAAGATCTCCGCAAATACTACCTACACAGACAAATTTCCTCAATTATTTTATAGGCGTTATTTTTTTC
>CAJQZN010026745.1:0-10539 GCA_907164685.1 Colias eurytheme
GAGGATGGTTCTTATGTAGAGAAAACGTAAACATGTACCACGGGCGAAGCCGGGGCGGACCGCTAGTTTAAGAAAAAAACCTTCTTTCAACAACATGGAAATGTTAAGTTAAATTAAAGTAAAGGAGATACAGTTTAAATGTGCTTAAAGCTTCTTTTACGATACGTAAAACTATCGGACCTTATAAATTGACCCATATGTCGCGTTACGCCCTAAGGGTTACATTAAGGGTCATTTGAGTCCTTCTGCCTTTTTGGATATTTCTGGATGCAATAGCCAGGATTCATAATTATCTCTCAATGAATGTTTTAAGTAAAGTACTAGAAGTATAATTAAAAAAAGTGTAGACAGATTTTATTATTAGAGCTAGCGCGCAAGAACAACTTTTGTCTCCGCAACTATTTTGTCTCTCCCATCAACTCTATGGGCTAGTAAGAAAGTGCGCTCACGAGTCACGTAGCGACGCAACTCTCCATGGAGTTGATGGGAAAGACAAAATAGTTGCGGAGACAAAAGTTGCTCGTGCGCGCTAGCTCTTAGAGTTTCTAGAGTGGCACGTTGAAATGTGGCTAATCTGCCAGAATTCACTTCAGTAATCAGTTGACTCTTCGTCGCACCCGATGCTTGATTCATGCCATTTCTTTGACAACTAAATCGTGTGTGCTTTAGACTTTAGTGTACCGTTTTTGAAGATCGAATGTTGTATTGGTTAACTTATCTAAAACTTTTTACTCCATAGAAAGCAGTTGGAACTCATAACCTAGCCAAAAAACGTTGCCTGATCAAAGAAAACAATTGTATTTATTAAACGTTGCCTGATCATAGAAAACAATTGTATATATTATAAGCTTAGTCAAATAAGGTTATGGTTAGCTACAAACGTGATAACCAGCCAACTCAAAGAAAAATATAACCTTACTGCGTAATTATAACCAAAGCGTAGAACCCCAAAGGACTTGGCCACTTAATCAATACGTACTTATCAAGCATCTTTCGCAAAGGTTTGACCCTTGAATGTCTAATTAGACTGGCAGCGTTTGTGTTGCCGGCATTAAGCAGTGTTGACATCGCGCGCGAACGAGCACGCTAGCGTGTCGTGATACAGATTAAAAATAGTCACGATGACGTACCGGTGCCACAGAGTATAAATTTGGAGGTTTGGGTTTGACCACAGATTAAACGTAACCCGTTGTTTAAATCATAAGAAAACATATTTAATTAATATTCCAAAAAATTTTAGTCCGCATAGATTTTACTTACTTCTTTAATTGACGTTGTATTATAATTATTAATTATTAACCCGTTACGTATCAAAAAAATGTTGCATAAAATGTTTGTCCAAATTGTTATAGCATTGCATAGCATTTAACGTACTTAATAATATAAGCATGGATATTTTATTAAGTACCTAGTATTATGGTAGTATATAAGATCCTAACTCTGATTTTCAGCTTATAAAAACAAATCACCTACCTACTCGTATTATGCAATAAACAACAATCATGGATTTATTATTAGAATTATATTTATTAATTATTTGTATAGAAAATATTATAAATGATTTATGATAATACATATATCATCATAGTAAGATTAACAATAAGTATAAGAAACATCCATATTTATCAGTAAAATATACAGAAACTTTTTATACCTAATTAATTATTCATTAAATCATAAATGCAAATTAAGCTTGGACACGAATAAATCATTATAATCAATTTGTTAAATAAACTGTCAAGTAAATATACTATGTAGTTAAACAACGTAAAAAACAATGATTTTAAATTAAATATTAATCGTATATTTATTCATAAAAACAAAGAAGTATGTTTTTAATATTATCTGTAGCCACAAGCAATAGAACCCATAAACCAAAAAAGGCGCGAACTTAAAAACTGGCCGAAAACAAAAAAAGTAAATTCGAGAATAATTAAAAACGTATTCGAACAGATGTTGCCAACCGTTTTACAGTATGGCACGCGTCATGGTATATCACCCTTGACCAGCGAGGCGAAATAAAAAAAATCCATTTTACTTTTCGTTAGCTCGTTAGGGTTATAGTCTGTGGTCAAACGTTCCGAAATGAGGTGTAAACGTGCTTTATGTTTTATATAGAACATATTTATGATGTTATAGACGATTTTTATGACGCCTAATTAGCTGTTGTTAATCCGAAAAATTAATAACTGCTAACTTAGGTACACCATCATGTATGTACTTACACAATAACCAGGTCCCCAATATTATATTTTTTTTATTATATATTTTTTTTTATTATATATAGCATTATATTTTTATATATAAGACTAGCGGTCCGCCCCGGCTTCGCCCGTGGTACATGTTTACGTTTTCTCTACATAAAAACCATCCTCGTACTTCAAGGAATATAATAAAAAAAGAATTATCGAAATCGGTTCAGCCGTTCTCGAGTTATGCGCTTACCAACACATTTTGCGATTCATTTTTATATATAAGAAGAAAAGAAGATATAAGGACGCAATTTAAAAAGGCTTTTCCTATTAGCTCTGGGTTTTCGTAACATTAATGTAGGTAATAGATATTAATAGTTACATAAAAGATGAAGGATATAAAATAGACAACCACAAGCAGCATTAATTAATAATTATCTGTGCAATTGAAAATGCTCTACATTATTCTTTGTGAAGAAAATGCAAAAAAGATGACATTATACAATAGCAGATAAATCCATACTAATATTATAAATGCGAAAGTAACTCTGTCTGTCTGTCTGTTACTCAATCACGCCTGAACTACTGAACCAATTTGCATGAAATTTGGTATAGAGATATTTTGATACCCGAGAAAGGACATTGATATAGGATAGGTTTTATCCCGGAAATCCTACGGGAACGGGTTTTTCTCTGAAAACGCGGGCGAAGCCGCGGGCGGAAAGCTAGTATTATATTATAATAACAGGGTCATCGCTTTGTTTACTCTTTGTACTCGGATCCTATTTTTTATTCTATAATATCTTAGAAAACTCATCATACACATTGGTATAGAAGTTTTTTGAAGTGAAACTTCTTTATCGGGGTTGGAAAAAAATTTAGTGTAAGTAACATTTTTTCGTTACGCGTGACATTTTTCCGTTACGCGCCATCTTTTTCATTTCCCTACCACGCGTGATTCGACCGTATTTCTGTAAAGTTGCATATTATAGTAAAAGATTTTTTGAAAAATAAGGTCATAAAGAAGTTTCACTTCTTAAAATGTGTGCGTGTACCTACTAGTGTACACACGTGTACACTAGTACACGCACACATTTTTTTATTCAGTAGTAGGAACAACCTCTTTACAGCTTTCCATACCATTATATTGTTGATGACTTATGGATTAAGACCTATCAACGCTATTTATGAACTACAGTCCACATCTCATAATCTCATTTCAAAATTCAAATCCATGTAACTATTTAGTACATTTGATTTACAATCAAATATAATGACACCGGTGCCTGTGAGCCACTAATTTCAAAAGTAAACAAATCTGTAAAAACCCCAAGACTGTATAAATCAAGTGCAAATGATGTCTTTATACTCTGCATTTTACGCTTAACACGACAGAGACAGTTGCACCTAGATAGAGCAGATTCATACGTGTGAAAGAGACATCGCTATTTTCTTATTTCGTATTAATTAAGGTGCGTACGCGCACTAAATCATTGGTTGTCGACGCTCCCTGTGGGAATCCAAGAGAGTTATAGGATCCTTTATTCTAAATTTACAATTACAATTTTGTAAGTATTTTGAATATTTCTAACAACCGGCTAGTATTGCTCTCTAGAGTGTTGTTTGTTTGTTCATGTTCACCTCTGTAATCATGATTGGTATTCGACTTATTCGTTTATCCTTCCAATTAATAATGTGAAAGCGTCCAGTTGTAATGTATGCTGTATTTTTGTTAGAAAAAATATTACTACTGTGTACCAGTCATGTACCTAGCATTTGTTTTCTTCTGAGTAATTCTAGCGTAGCATTACTAGAAAGTGTGGTGACTGGTACGCATAGTATTTTTTACAACGCCTGTCTATTTATTTTATTGGCAAAGAATACTAAAGAATAAAAAAAACATTGTTTATTGAAGCTAAGTTATTTTTCAATTTGTGATCAGGGCCATAACAAAAAGATAGCCAAAGGGTATGCTCCACGGTATGCTCTATCTCTAACAATTTTCGTCAAAAAAGGTAAGCGTACCTACACCTTGCATACAAAGAACTTTTGTCATCAGTTTAATGTAATATGATTAAACGAATTAGGTAAGTTATTATGACAAAAAATACTATTTGGAAATGTATTTCTTCACAGTAACTATATATTTAGCAGTATCTCCATACACACATTTATTATTATTCACCATTGCTATTCAATAAAAACTTACACGTAAATTCTATAACGCTTCGATTATCAGCTATACAGACAATAGTAATGCATTAAACAAACTAATTATACACGTCATACGTTCCGTTCATCAGAATAGATTATCTATGCGGTTACGCCAACTGTCATGAGGTGTCAGTTGTGTGAAACGGAACGTCACGGGCGCGGTAATCGCGAGATTGACTCACTTGATATCGGACTGTCATAGCGAGCGGACATGTGGGGAGCTAATTTGATATTATGCTAATTCTGCAATATGTTTTATATTAGTTTTTATTAGACGTTTGTGGTATGGACAAGATAGTAAATTAAAATGGCAACTGTGTGACAGGTTTTGTATGTTTTTGCGTTCTTAGTTTATTCAATAGTAATAGAATATTGTTTTGTAGCATGATAAATGAACTCTCTTTTTAGATTGTGATTTAGTAAAGTACCTTTCAAAGTCTAAAACGAAACAGCTAAACATAAACAAGCCTTCGAAAGGCAGGTTAAATATTAAATATCTGTTTAATATCGAACGTGATGAAACAAAAAGGATCGAGTAATTAATTAAAAAGAAGTGGCCGGGAGAAATATTTCTGCGCGAGATTGCGTCGGTCCATTTAATTGATACGGAGGAGAGGAATCCCACTGAAGAAACGGTCGTTAGCTTATCACAATACTGATTTCACACCGTATGTGCTGTATGCTGGGGTTACATGGCGCTGTAATTGCGCTTAATTTCCAATAAAAACGAACAAGAAACTTGAATTATTTAAAAATTGTCAAAGTATTTTTTTAAGTAGTCTTATTCTAGAATCACATAAACATACTACAGGAACAAACACTCAGGTACACAGGGGGTATTATTTCAGAGTTGTGTTTCGACGAATCGTGTAATATATTATACGTTTTGTTGATTTCGATAGGTACTATGCTAAATAGGTAATTAAAACAATTTAAAACAAGTTTATTTTAGCACAAGTTAAATGAATTTATACATAGCAATAAATTGAAATATTTCCAGATTTACAAGATGCATTATGCATACAAAAGCAACATTTAATCTATTTTTTCTGATGTAACGTATACAATAATAATTATTATTAATAATAGATCGAACGAGGTTAGAACAATTATTATTAGCAGACAGACCTTGCACTACTAAAGTTGTACTAATTAGGTATTATGTTGAACTAAACATTAAAAGTTCATTATAAAATACAATAATGTTAGTAAGTATAATATAATCTACTACTGGTATACCTTTTTTTTATAGTGGGGAAATCTTCCAAAGATACCCACGGCCCCCGGGGAAGGAGCCGTGGGTTATGTCGGATTCTTACCGACTAAAACCCCACTGTGTTCCGTCGAGCCGCTTTAATGATGGGGCCGCGGGTATTTGTTACAATTCTTCCGCGACCCCCTCGGCGGCAGCCCATCTCCAGGCCAGGCGCAAGCCAAGAACAGGAAAGGTGGTTTGCCTGCTCTTCCCTCCCATTACTGGTATACCTACTTTATACCTATTTCAGGGCTATCATTGCTTGTTGTTTTATTGTTTATTGTTTGTCGTATCATTTTTACAAATCATACATAATGAGATTTAATAAAATGCCTGTTATATTGATTGATGATGTGATAATGCCTTAAAAGAAGAAAAAATATCTAGATCTGATTGCAGTATTTCAATCAAGCAAAAAATAGTTCGAAAATAATTATAATGTTACAAGTATCATCGCCATGTAAACCCAGCAAGTACAACAGAAGTCCTGGCCGGGTCACGCGTCTTGTAAAAATAAAATAAAAAATATTGCATTAACACAAGTTAAAAGTTTTTTGTGTTCGCTTTATTCCTCACGGATATATACTGATTTGCTTTATGCCTGTTTTAAATGGCTTATTTTTCACTTCGTATTCAAATTGCGTTTATTTTATTCAAATTGACGTGTCAGACGTTTTGAGAGGTTTTTCGTATTGATATTGTTTATACAAAGGTGTGTTACATAATTGTAGAGTAACGAAGCATTCTGCTTGCTCTATATAATTAAAAAAATATTTCAACTCGCACTAGACCCTAGTTTTGTAAAGTAGCTTTCTCTCTTCGTAATTTTTCAGAAGTCTTTTTTTTATTCAAATAAAAATATAGGAATGATGGATAGCTTACTAAAATGGGTGCGTAATAAGAACGTACTTTAAATTGGCTGTTAAATAACGAATTTATAATATTTTGCACGAAGTAAAAGCTCACGCGTTGAATATTAATACAGAAATAATTATTGAAATATATTTTACTTGACAATTTCAACAACCGGTGCAAATAATTTAAAATTGACGCAAATATACTTGCAAGGTGCGACATTATTCCTTTTTGTTAATCGGCGAAATATTGGCCATTTATTCATATTTTGTACATTTAATAGTGCACTTATGCTGTTTTGAAAAGGGCGGTACAATTTATATGTTTTCTAGAAAACACCTATAAGAGGATTTGGCTATTAATATTTAATACCAACTCTACCTATAATTTCATATTTTTGTTGTGCTATGTATAAAATGTTCATTTCATTGCACTGGGTTATGGATACAGGCTTTTTAATAGATGACGATTACTTCACATTGATCATACAAATAATCCGTTAAAAGAATTTGTTTTCTAAAGGTCTTTTGGAAATTTGAACACAAGAAAAACAAATATATTTATTTCATTTCATTTCAATTCAAGAAGCCTCCTTTTTAAGTTTACTGTATGTTCTATACATTCTCGCTATTTTTTAATTCCTCACAAGATCTATTGAATGGTATTGATGAAATTCAACCGAAATAAAACAATATTTTATGTGGACATTGAAACAAGGGCAAAAGATCTCGGATGCGAGGTGTATCTGTCGTGAAGATCGGATGATACACACGAGTGGAAAGAATATGGAATATAAACTATTTATTATTATGTATTACCGGTTTTATTGAGTGCCTGTAAATTTTAGGTTTTTTAGTTATCTATTGATGAGCCAAAAAGACGGTTTTTATATGAATTATACTATAACATGTTTAGTAAAAAGGTTGTTTAATTGATGATTTAATTAAGTCATAGTGAAGCCTTTCAGGCGTTTGATTTTCATAATTTTTATTTTAAGTGTTACTAATATTTTTTTACCAGTAGCCAGCAGCAGTTAGTGTCATTGTGTGGTGGCACTATATTTAAAAAGTAAACCAAACTTTATATTTTATTGTAACAAGGCTATTAAGTAACATAATATTTATGCTCTCTATTCACCATCCTTCCACACAGTAAAGTCCCAAGGTGCGAAATGAAAATAACTTTTAGCGTGGTGGCTCATAAATCAGAAACATAAGAGAGCTCAATTAAACCCACCCTATCTGATGTACTCCCGTAACGGAAGGCTTTTGGTTTTTGTTTTATCTGTGTCACTTTGGAACGCTCATTAAGGAACGGTATGTTGAGTTTTTGGTCTGTGGTATGTCAAATGATTGTTGTGTGTTGACGATTTATTTGTGTGTAAAAACTTTTTATTCATGTAAGTTTTTACAAGCACCCTGCCCTGTGTAGTCTCCGTATTTTATATAAACTAAAGCAATCGTTATTAAGAAATAACTGAATATCTACTACGAAATTCAGAACTACTGTTTTTGTTATTCACGCAGTAAACCTTACCAAAAAGTTTTATTTTTGAGGAATTAGGTCCAATTATATATTTTATTATAGGTAAATAATATTCGAAAAAGAAGAAGAGAACAGACTCTACGTTTAACTGTTTATTATAAGCCATATAGGACGGAGGTATCTTTATAGAAATTCTCTTTAAAAATCACTGAACATCTTAGATCATTATCCCAGCCAATTTATTGTGTTGGATGCTGTTGGTGAATCAAGCTTACATTCTGGTACGCCAGCTTTAGAAAAATATCCTAGTGTGGTTATTAAAGAACAGTGATAGATCACATTAATCACCTATATCATTAAAATTCATATATCGGCAGAATTCGACAGTACAGACGTGGAAATTGAAAAAAAAACAAGTAGGTAAATGGCAGAACAAAACTCAATACATTGGTTCATGGGTGGTAATAAAATATTATCGCCTCCGCCAGCGTGGAATGCGCGATAGAACATAAAATAATTGTTATAAGCCTTTAAAATCAACCTGAAAGTATAATACATATTAATAGCAATTAAAATAAAGTTTAACGAACAATCGATTGAACGATTTTAGTACGATACGGTTTCGATTACGTAGGTATAACTTTCGGCTATTAACATCGATTTACATGAATGTTTCGAAACGTCGTAACACAAGCGACATGGCATTGGAATTTCACTTTTGTTGCGTTGGTGAAAGGTGTAGTTTAGACAAATGGGTGCGTCAGATCTGATACAGAGTGTAGTCGTCAAAATTCGGCTCGTGCGGCCAATCAATTATGATCAAAATCGATTCACTCGATGATTGAATCGATAATAGCGCGTGAGGCAGGTGCTTTGCAATCGAATTATCATCGAATATGACTGTATAATTAGTTCCAAATTGTACTCTTTAACACTGCGAACTGTTTTTGTTTGCGAAAATGTCCGCAGATGTTGGCGACGATTTCTTTTGTGATCAAGATTGGGTTTTTGATTGAAGCATTAATTAATGTATAATTAAGATAAGGTAGATTAAAAGGAACAGCGTATTATAACATATGATTAATCAATATAAATACATATAAACTGTTTGTAACAAAGACATCAATAAATATTAAGTTTGGATATATTTATATTTTTTATTTATTTCCTTTTGAGTCTCCCATCTTATTTAATCACAACCATATTATTAAGATCTCACTGTATTTATTCTACTGATATTGAATTTACAGCTCATGGAATGATAATTAACAAATTCATATATCATGTTAACTATACTACAGTCATTTACATAGAGTAAGTACAAACAAGGGCAGAGAGCCTCGAGGTACAGACAGCAACATAAATAACTACAATATGAAGATGTCAAACGGGTAATGAAACGTCACTGATTGCGTTGCTGACCGTAAATATGAGGCGGGCGATTTTAAATCTTGCTGATTGTACTCTTGTTTATGTTTGTTTGAGAACTAGGAGTTATGGCAAGGTTTGGATGTAAATTAATATGCGGTTTTGTGTTGAGTAGGATAGAGTTAAAAATTGTGTTTCAGAATATTTTCAAATGATTCAAAAAGGAGAAGGTTCTGAATTCGAATGTTTTTTTTTAATGTTATTATGCAAGTAATAAATAAATAGAAAATAAGAATCGTTGTTTGTTATAACTTATAATAACGTAAAGGGATAGTATTATGTACGTATATTTATATATGGATATTATGTAAATTAAATACGTTATTTAGACATTACAAACACCAAGTTCAATTTTATTTATTGTTTTAGATATAGATTAGAATGTGAATAAATAATGTGTTTTATTTTGTTTTTGCGATCATAGAAAATTATAATACTGACCATGTACTACATAAAACATGAAGATATTGAATTAAATATATTATTATTAGGTGGAGGATATTTAAAAAATATTTAATAATCTAATTTACAACCTCAAAATGATATAAATTACCCTTTAACCATCGATAAAAATTTGGTCGAAACATATCTCGATCATATTTTACACGGCGCAAGAAAGCACCTTTCCACGATTATCACAATTATGCTGACCGTACACAAGTACATAATCACTCCGGTTATTTCCGGTATAAACCGGTTCCGCGTTATCAATTGCATAAAATGCGAGGCCCGGTGCCGGCGAAATCCAATAGCTAATATTCGCGTACAATTTAAAAAAATTCTCCATTTAATTTCTACGGCAGATGTCCGACATCGTTGCAATGTAAAGTGAACGTAATTCAGTAATAAATAAGATTGATTTTTTGTCTGACGGTACCCACTGTTTGTAATTAATAAGGGGCAATTTTTAATTGAAGCACACGATTACCTGGTATTATGGATTTTAAGGAATATGTATGGGTAGTACTTAGTACTTACAAGGGAAGAGTTATTGCAATGTATGCTGTCATATGACTCAGATGTTGCTATTTTTGAATTTTCGAAATGTGTTACGATAGTGTTTTTGCACGCCTCATAAGCGAAGCGTTGAGGTGGGTACTACTGTCACTT
>CAJQZN010026749.1:0-20100 GCA_907164685.1 Colias eurytheme
ATTCGCACATTTTGCTGGTAAAAAAACGTAAAAAGTTTCGAATGTGGGTTATGGTCATAACTCAAATGAATATAACAGTTAGCATACTAACCTAGTCCAAGGTCAACACACTTGATTAATATCAGCCTCTCATTGAAGATTTGTCAAACAGTAAACACACTGTATTTATAATATTTCGGAAGATCTAAATAAAGTTTATTTGAGTAATTTTAAAATAAACACCAAGCAAACCTAGAACTTGCGTGAAACTTCGACTTGTCAATTTGATTTGAGTATAAATTTGACAAATGACTAATGAGTAATGACAGATTGTACAGAATGTGACAGTTAACTTTATTATTGCCACCTTGCTAAGAAAATAATTATGAAATAGTAGACAATTGTATTAGTCAGTTCAATAAAGAAACGAATCTTCAATGGCGGCCAAAGCTGACTTTGACAGATGGTAGGATCATCAAAAAAGAAAATAAAAATAACGTAAATTGATAATTATTTTATTAATTATTTTAAATTGTTTGTTGACAAACTTTTTTGTTATTGTATTTGTGTATTTATATGAATTATCATATTTACGTATACAGAATGTAATAAAATCCCCATAATACTTGTAATAAGCCCATAAAACTTAACAACTTTTCCCAAAGAACATATTTTGTCAAATTCCAATAAAACATTATTTACTTTCGCAAATGCATAATTGTCATTGTAAATGTATGATAAAAACTATTATAGTGAAAATCAAATACATTTTAGTGATTTTATTTTTCCATTTTTTTTTGCATACCGTACGGCCGTGTGTGAGCGAGAGGGAATGATAAGCGCCGCCATTGAAGATTCGTTTCTTTAAAGAACTAACTAATAACAAATATTTTTTTACAAACAATGATATTATATATAGAAACAAGAGGTAGATACGTCATCAACGCACCAAAACTGATTCCGTGAATTGGTCCTATTTGGGACCAATGCAATCAGTCAGATTGTCACCGGTCCCAGTGAGCGCATGTGCCGATAGGTACATGAAAGTTGTCGAAAATGCCTTCCTGTGTGTTCAGACAGTGCACGTATTCGTGCAAAAAAATAAAGAAAGATAAAGGAATATCATATCACAGGAAATTATATTAAATTATTACAGTTTAAGATTAAAAATAACAATTTACAATTCTTTATGAATGACACTTGCTTGACACTTCTATTGAAATAATGAAAGGGATAAAACATTGCTTCAATCACTAGTGTGACAAAGCTAGCGTACACTGTGTTCAAAGATTATCATGTAGATACGATTATTGAAAATAGAACGGTTATTTTATTAATTTCGATTTGTGTAAATACTTGATTATTTTTATATTTAAATCCACACAGTGCATGTAATTAACAAATATATCTATTTATTATATTGTACAATGAAATCGTGATGGCAAAAATGTTTGTTTGCAAAAATGATGTTGAATACATTAAAGAAAAGATTATCGCTACTGACGAAAAATGCTATTTGCTTTTCTTTATATATAGGTATTGAACATAAATTTTATTTGTGTTTTAGATAAAAAAGGCTTATAGGTGAAAGGATGAAGTCATCCTTTCTTTTATTTCATCTTTTTTTTTCATCTAGGCACCACTATTATTATATCCTACAAGTTGGAGCGATGACCTTGTACGGGTTTCGGGAACTGCCTTGAAACGAATAGCGTAAGATCGGTCCTTATGGAATTCTATAAGGAGGACTATGCTCAGCAGTGGGTGTTTATCGGGTGAAATGATGATGACCGAAAACGAACACCACAGCTAGTAATAAATACTTAATACAATTATATTATCTCCAAAAAAGTTTTTTAATTTTAATACAACATCATAATAATAATTAAATAGTAAATGAAATTGTCACATTTGTTTACTTGTGCAGGAACTGTAACATCTATAACATTGAACCTTCTGTGTCGTTAGTCTATGCCAATTACCATGGCAACTATTTGTTTATTTATATTTAATTGGTGAATTCTTATGACTTTTGCTTACACCTGCGCGGAAGTGACAAACTATCTTTGTCTTTTTTGTTTATATCATTTTATTAGAGCCATCTCTCTTATACAGTCTGTCAATGTAATAAATTAAGTAAAATTAAACTTGTATTTGTGTGTGCCTGACACTGCATATGAAGCATTTTTTTTGGATATATTGTGAGTATATAACGTATCTATACATAAAATATCATTGTTTACAAATGTACTATGTACCCTTTGAGTTGTAATTTAAATATGTAAATACTTAAGGTATGATTAGCGGTGTGAATAATAATTATTGTGATAATATGGCATGAGATTTTTTTTCCCTGTATCGTTTCCGGGTGGTTTCCGGTAACCGGTTACAGTGTTTCTAATTTTCTAAATACAAACTTCATTCTGATTTGTTATTTTTAATGCGTTGAATGAATTACCTATTACCTAAGCCTATTACAATTTATGTTAACGCCTATGTACGGTTTATAATATATATTTTGTTGGTAAGGTTGTATTGGTGCTTTTCTTGGTGCTTTCTAAGAAGACATGAAGTTTTAGCCATTCGCATCTGTAGGTACTAGTGCTAATAATTTAAGTTTTAACATCATAATATTATAAAATCGAACAATTACAGAAGAATATTTACTCAGAAACGCTCATAATGATAACATTCCATTGAACAGTAATGTTTTATATTTAATAGATTTATAGATAGCAGTTTTGTTTTATTCAACTTGAAATATAGGTACGTATCGTGTACATAATATCAATTACGATATAATATAATAAAATAGGACTGTAGGCATATCCAAATTATTTCGATTCACAACTCATTTGATAATTTGAATCTAGGAGTTTGTTTACGTGAAATGCGTAGAGGTATTTATAATAATAAGTATGTATCGTTAATTTTAAATAAATGGTTGAGTTGTGTAATTTTATAAAATGTACCGAGCACAAAGTAATCAGATTTTATTCGCATTCACGTTTATTACTTATTTATTCCGTCTGTGCCAAATTTACGCAACAATTTGGCGCGAATTTATGTAATTTATTCTGCATCGAAAAGTCACTGTTTGTTTACGTACGCGGATTATTTATTTTTAAAATTTTCGCTCTTCCATCGGTTAACGAATGCTATATAGACAATATATAATATAAGCAATGTGTAAATTATGAAATTGTGTGGTGTTTTTTTGTTGTTTTCGGCGGAATTCGTAATTGTAGTGACTGTGAATGTAATAAAAGAGTTTGTGAAATGAATAATTACTACACACCAAGCTACACACACATCAGTCTTAATTTGAGTCAGAATAAAAATGCTATACAAATAACTTTATACCTAATATTATCCTGTGTGGTATTATCATATTATGTGGTATTTAATATTTATGTCCTTATAAAGGTTTCATTTTCTAATTTTAATTCTACTCATAATAGAAATGTGCACACTTAGTCGTTGTTGACAGCGGACTTTGCCGGCAATTTCGAGGGTTCTAGTGCTTAAAAATAAAGTACCGTCAAAAAATGTAGGTAGAAGAGATAATAATTATTTTTCTCTAAGTAAATCATTGCTTTATCGACGCGATATTCAGGGAGGAAACAGGCGAGAGCTTTTGCATGGAGAAAATATCGAGCGCATAAGAGCCAAAATTATAAATTATTCACCAGATTACTGTATATTAAGTACCTACATTATTATTAAGTAGGTTGGAAGGTCTGTGAGCAATAAGCTAACAGAACGCCACATAAGTATCCAATTTCCTTATAAAAATGTTTACTACATCAGTAAACCGGAGGAACTCTTAATAATACGAAGTAAAGACGGGATAGAACGTAAAAAAGTTTATAAAACCATTATTGTGGGTTATAAACTGATACTTTTTCTAATGCAGGTAAAAATGAGATTCCTTATGATTTCATTTTCCCATTGGTACCTATGTTGTAAAGAATTCACGTTAGGTTTGAATGATTTTTCATCAGCGTTCGTGTATTGGCTTGAAGAGGAGATTAAGTATAATAATTTCATAAACTTCCTGTACCATCATCTTGTTTTAAAAGCCAGTAGCGCGAGAACGAAAACTATCGTCAAAGTACGTTACATACCTATCTGTCATCAAGAGCATGAATTTTTACTGAATGAACTTATAGTTTACAGTTTACTTTATATCATTAATTCGGCGATGAAGATTAAAAAAAAATCATGAACACAGTATACTTAGCCGTAATTATTTTTCCAAGTATTAAATTTAGAGTTTCAGTTATAGCTATAACAAAGTTCAAGAGCTTAGGTACGTATATGAAATTAATTTCATGTTGTTATTTCAAAGAGAAATCTCATATCTCAAGGGGCAGGACTTTGACAGACAGACGGATGACATTAAAATGGTATTACGGTTCTACATTTTAATTTTGTATTCTTTGCGCTTTCAAATAAAATACAACATACTTAATTGTTAGACGTATTGTGTATATCTTACTTAATTAATGTAGTAGAGTAAAAAAAATAATCTATGTATTTTTTGTCTATGATTCAAGCTCTATACCACAGTTCACTTAAAAAAAAGGGAGTAAAAAAATCTATATTTTTTTGTCTATGATTCAAACTCTATACCACAGATCACGTTGCTCCAAGTACTAAGTGGTACTAACGTCTCTACCTTCTTTACAAGTAAAAATAAAATGGAATCATCTTGAAATAACAAACTAATACAGAATACATTTTCCGCAAATGCACAGAGACTTCAGAATTGAAAATTTTTCGATTACTTTCACACGCCATAGAGCGTGTAGTAAAAACGTTGATTCATTTCAATAAACGGCGGCAAACAGTGCAAAAAGAGACTGGCAATATTGCCCCATGTCAACATTTGCGAAGCCCGCTGCAATGGTATGAGTTTCCTCTAAATAAACGATATGTGGCTGTGGAAAGCTATTCGTGTCTTTATGGCAATGTAATGAATTACGTGACTTCGCTCCTTAAATATGTAATTGTCTGTGATTAATATGGAACGTTAATTATTTTTTTATTAGAATGATAGTCTCGATTAATTGATTATAAACGCTGAAATTAATACAATATTAACTGGTAAAATTCTATATTATTATTTATAACAATTAATTGGATTTTGTATAGATTGCCATCAATAATAGGTAATATAGGTAAGTCTTTCAGGCATTGCTTTGAAATGCTAATTGTTTCTCATATAATTCGTAGCAAATGCTACGAAATAAACGTTATAATATAATTTTAAGTTTTTCGTGGCTTTTTATGAAAGATGATTAAGTACGAAATAAATATTTGTTTCGTATATTCTATAGGTCAAGGTTCGGGTAGTCGACTAATCCTTATACCCTTAAGTAATACCTATGATATGTGTCCTGGTGGATAAGCATTTACCCGGGCAGCCAGTAATGGATAAAAACATGTAACAATCTAACAACTAATAATTTCATTTAGGTATAGGCATGTATGTTAAACATTTTAAGAAAATCTGTTTAGAAGAATTTGAAATAAAACACTAGAAGGAACTAAAGAGCAAGAATATCAAAAGGTACCATATAAACAGGTCGACCACGTAAAATTACGCACAATTACAGGTTTCATTACCCAGCAAAGGGTTCATTAGTTGTAAGATTGCGGTCGGTGGTTGCGCGGCGTGCAATGGGGCAGCAAAATTGTGATTATGCGGTATCTTCATTATTGATTAAGCGGTGTTTCTTGTATTTGTGGTGCTTTGTAATTAGACGATGTCTAAACATATGAGAAATGGATGCAATTGTGTCTGTAGTATCAGATTAAAATACTTTGCTAAATTCAATGAGTTCATTTGTATGAATGGTTAGCCGGTTCGCAAACAATGAGTATTAAAAATAGTAATTTTAGGTACCAAAATTGGGCGCCATCATGCCAGGATAAATAAAAGCATATTATGTAGGTACTCAGATAAAATCTTAACACGCATCAATCAAGGATTCGAATTTCCAAATACATATTCCAACAGCTGGTTCACAAGCTTTAAAGGCACAACAATAAAGTTGTATTAAACGAAACAAAAAACTAATATAAAAACTCCTAAATTGTGTAATGTTCGTGCAAAAAACCTCGAATCATACATCATCCAATGTTACCGTATAGAAACATCTGATACAAAATTTTATCGTCGTGATTTATACTACCATTAACTTCGAATAAAAATCATAGTCGCTTTTGTTTTAATGTAAATGGCCCGTTTTTATTGCGATACATCGCGCTCGAATAAATATTTTCATATGCTTTTCACATTTAACATTATTTTTGACAGTAAGAAAATTTACGCCCAACTGGGTGCTACGCGGCGTAGATTCAGAAATCAGAAATTTAAGTGCAATATGAATTTCTTTTGCTTTTTTCCGTCACTTTTATTACTCTGGCTATAATAAATGCATTGAACATGCACAATATATGCAGATGAGAATGATAAATACCATAGCTAGTCTTGCTGATCCATCTATTACATAGGTATCTTACTAAATAACTAATAAACAATCAAAATTATTCGTTGAAGTTAATACAATTATCAAGGAAGTCTATATCATGTAGCGCATCATTATGCCTTATTCTGAATTTTACATTTCAATCAAAGTATACCTTCCAAACTTAATAAAAACCCAATTGAATAGGCCTTTTCAATTCCACCGCCTGCCCGATCACGTCTCACGCTAGATAGAAGTCAGCGTGTTAATTATCCCCACCTGTACTTCACCCAACACGTAGAAGCGTTTATCCGCAGTTCCTTCCTATATCATCCCGTCTGGAACTTACGTTTTCCCTTCTAAATTGTTCGCACGTGATCCAACTGCCATATCACCATTATCTATTAGCGATACAACAAAGTTTGCACGCGCTGTGTCACCTTAATTAACAGAACTTTTTCTGATGTAACGCTCTTTCTCTTTGTTGATCACGATTCGTGATGATAGAAATCGTGTCACGTTTATGTTATACATAATTAAATTGTTAGCATTACTTGTTTGTATTCTCTTATGTATAAATACATTTTAAGACACGTGTTTGATTGGCCCATCAGATACAATTTGTGCGAAAGATACATACATTTTCTGGTTGTTATCTACTTCTGGACCATGATCTGCTTTTCAGTACGATATATATATGTAGAGAGATTCAGTATTGCTCTCTATTAAGCACTCTATATAAATACAAATGGAAAAACAAAGGCCTCCTGGCACTCAATAATTAAGAAAAACGGTTGGCCTTATCCCGGCCCGAATAATACCAGTGTGAACATGACGCGATAAAACGGCGTGTTAACGTTTCCCGCTATTAAATACATTGAACAAAACAAGGCAGTACTAATAACCCTTATAAAGATTCTATTAATTCTTTCAGCCGGGACGCTCCCACGTCCCCTAACAAGCCGTACGTAATAATTTCATTGCGGGCTGTAATTAATTGGGGAATTGGGCCCTCGAAGTGTTCTCCATCGACAACTTGTGGGCTGAGGGTTAAGCTATAATTTAACAGCCCTTTGTGGATATTGTGTAAATATTATTGTAAGCGAATGTTGCCGAATGGAACTAATAAATAAAAATAAATCTCTATTACCATTTCCCAGTTGAGATTTATGTTCGGGGCTCGACTAACGCTTGAATTATTGTAATGATTGGGTTGTAATAGCTGTTTATACAAATGGTGAAGGAATTGCTATTAAAGGTCTTTCTGATGTGATGATAGGTAAGACAAGTATTATGTTAAAAAGTAATACTAATAACTTCGACTTCAGCTATGAATGCTATAGCATCAGCACGAATTTAGTCATTTTCGTATGCGTAAAGAGTTCATAAAATGATAAAGAATTGGTATGATTTTCTCTATGATACATTAGTGGAGCCCATATTTCCAGCTCATTTTTGTTAAGTCCTTCTATCTCCTTAAGTCCGTCAAAATGTTTATATGCACAGTAATTCTGCCTGTGTTATATAATAGATACTAAGCTTGAACCATTGGACAGATTTAGATATAAAATTTGCATAATATACAACTTTGTATTTATCAATTGAATGCACGAGGAATGACTCTCGTACAGATAATACTCAACTGCAAAATTCTAGAGAAAAGTTAGTTACAATGAAGAAAAAGACGTGTGGCACTCGGGGACTGCCGCGGTAAAGCTATTGCATAGCAATTAGCATGCCTACAAGCCACACCTCCGAGCCCGTTGGAGTGGGGAGCGTGAGGTTTTTTCGTTACGGAATTTCTCGATTCGGTCCCCGCGATCAAGGCCCGCGATAGAAGCTATGCAATAGCTTAAAAATATTCATACAGAAATGAAAGTTTTATTGAAAACAAGTGGCACTTATAGAATTAATTCAAATGGCAAAGGCAGGCTATGAAAATGATCTCAACCCGCGTTAGCACATTTACGCAAACGCGAATTAGGGAACGGAATATTACACGTTGTTAACAGTTTCCGTATATGAAATACTGTCCGTTTGTCAGGGTCCTCGTAAAGCATGTTTATGGGCTAGTAAATTGACGGCCGGGTCTACTTACATCGTAGACCATCCAGTTATGCTGTAGTTACTTCCATATGATGACTGACAAAATGATTATCTATACGCAACACTCGTAGGTCTCTCTGGTATTTATTTGAGTATGGTTTTTTATTTCCGTCAGTTGTGTAGTTAATACGACATTGTTTTCATCCGATTTTATTACTGGAGATAATTTGACGTATGGTAGCAACATAACTGCATTCATATTTGTATAAGATTAAACAAATACCTGCGCTCTAATTCCTCCTAATTTAGCATCCTTTTTTCTGTTAGTTTCTTATTTTATCGTATTATTATTTATTTAATTTTATTAATTGTTTACCTTTATTTAATTGAACTGCCTAACGGCCCTAACCTACGCCATGATTAGAGCAGTTTATTTGTGTTCTTATACAGTTTATATTACCTAATACAATTTTACCTTGTGTACTAAGAATATGATTTGCTATTCAAGGTTATTTCTTACAATATGATTAGCGTTGCGCAAAGTTTCATAAACCTAAAGGGATTCTCTGATTTCAAAAGGTTTGTGAGCAACGAGAACCACAAAGGCATGAAATATTAGTATTAAAATGTTTATATATATCATTTGTATCAGTTTATACGTTTGTTTCAATAGTATAACTTATCAACTATAAACGACCTTTTAGTAAAGGCTACTCCTTTTATCTCACGTTATAAATTATTGACATTATTAACACAAATAGACTTCAACGATCAAGATCGTTTAATTCACACGTAAACGCTACACAAATTTCAATAGGTACATATTATAACATAACTATTTTCTTTCCCTTAATTTAAGTAAAATTATATGCATTCATCAAAAGACTTTTATGTCCTCAAATTAAAATATTTCCTGTATTTATGTGTTTGTTAGAGAGTATTAACGTATTTGGAATAAATTAAATTTCCACATTCGCTAAACTCTGAAACCTCCTCTGAGTCACTACTCACTATGTTCAGCCAAATAAGCCAAGTTTGGACCAATAAACCTAGATATACTGTAACCGCAGGTGAGTTCCGTCTAGGGTTACCAGATTTGAATAAATATATAATAAAAATGTGACTGATTTTTACAGAAAAGTGTACAACTCTATGATTTTAATGATATGTGTTTTGTTTTATAACGATCATGATTATAAATTATTATGCTGTCTTAAAAAAAGCTCTTATAATAAAATATTTTAAGAGTTATTTAACGTATTGGAAGCCCTAACATTTCGAAACCTCACGTGTAGTTAGAAATTTTGTTCGATCGGACCAAATCTCTGCATGTGGTAGCCCTGTTCCCCTACCGTATTTTAGTTTCAAGTATTGACGTTTAAACTGAATTTACGAAAACACTTTAATATCGAAATGGATAGCTAAACGAGTCACTGGTTTTCAAATATTTTTACCAACATGCACATATTGATTACTAGAGAAATTTTTCCAATATCCATTAATATTTTGAAACGAATATTTATTCTGGCCGTGCTTTGGAATAGTTTTTGCGATGGGTGCCCTGATTTGATTTTAAAAGAATTTGATGCGATGACGATGTTCAATATATTGCATTTTTTAAAGTGTTTTAGATGTAGCTATGCCAAAAAGCAATGATCATTTGTATTTTTGCCTAGTTTAAGTGGTCTAGTTCTAGTAACCCTCCATTTTGCTGTTATTATTGGTAAATAATGGACGGCAACTGATGATATATGTCGCTAAATATTATGTGACATACTGATATACTAATTTGGCGTAAACCTTTAAGCATGTTGTTAATTGTTATCGGCAACCGGGATAGAACAGCCAAAAGCTTATACGCTTTTCCTGGAGTGGCGTAACCAAAAAAAGAAATTTATTATGACGTACTAAACACTACCCGTACGAAGTACAAGTAGGTACCTACACAACATTTTATTGTACAAAATATTATGCAACCTAAAAGTCAATTCCCTTTAGTTGTGGAAACATGCCTGGGATTTCCGGTTATTATTTAATATTAATAATGTAATTATGGTTCGCAAAATTGTGATAAATCAATTGATAATTTTCCCAGAAACGTTCATTAGGAACGTAAACCATCTATAATAACCTTCATTAATACGAATTATTTGGATGTATTAGTTATATGTATTCACTTTCCAAGAGCGAGCCACAAAAATATAGTTGTGTGTAATATTATTATTTTTATAAAGAGTAGTTTGCATTGAATAGGTTCCGAATCTACTGGACCAATATGAAAAATTCTTTCATAATAAGAAAGCTATATATATATTTCAAGAAAAAGCAGTTATGATATAAAAAATAGCCTTTATCAAAAATTAAAAGTAATGAAATATACTATTTTATACTTTTATATCAAAAATTACATTCAACCATCACGAATTCAATTAAGAGCGTCTGCTCTGTACAACAGCTTGATATTATACAATAACTAGAATTGTGGTACAAAACATAATAATGCCACAGATAATATAATACTATACGTACATGGGTCAGCACAGAGTAGACAAAATTGGGAAACATGTGTTCAGAGCCATTTCGTGTCACGTGGACCACGTGTAAGCCACGTTGTTTTAACAACGCGATTGTATAATTTGTATTGAATTTATTATAAGCTGAGTAAAGAAAGATATTGAATACGAGGAGATTATGAGATTACAGAATAGTATTGTTGTAGTTCGTTACTGTATTGTTAATCAGAAAATGTACAACAAATAATTATTTAATAAGATGTAGATTCAGATTTTTCTTGAGAATGTTTATTTTACGTAGGTATATATTAGGGAAAAAGGAACTCTGCTTGGCTTTAAATTTCTTAGATGTCTTTAAAGTTAAAACCTTATTGAAAATTTCTTAAGGTAACATGATACGCGTCGATGCTACCAGCTACGCGACGGAGATCTAAAATGATCAAGTGTGAACCCACCTTTTCCTGAGGTTAAATGATACCTACTTAACTATTATGTGCAATTTATTAATATAATTATACGCAATCGTAAACTAAAGCATACTTTTAATATTAATAATTTGAATATCGTATGCTAGTAAACATGGATTTAGCCTATTACGCGTAGCTCCCTCCTTACAAAAAATGTATCAAACATCTTGCCCAAAGCTTCTCTAACATATTCGTATCTCAATAATGTCGCATAAGACAGATCGGGTAAACAATTTATACAATTACATAACGCGTATCCATACATCAAGATTACTCCTGAAGGATGGTCGGATCCCTATTTGAGTAAATCCCGTCCGCTCTCGTCATAAGGGGACAAATCCCTAGAAATCCCATACAATCCCGGACTTGGGATACACCATATACTTTCATACTAGTTCGTTTACTTTAAAATATCTCGAAATCGACTTGGAAAATTGAATTTCTTGAAGTTATTTCAACACGACTGTGCTCAAGTTTTTACTTTTTGAACTGAATTGCTAGCAATAATCACGAGAATATTATCCATATTTATTAAGTTAAGTTAGTTAAGAGTTAAATTTTTCATACAAGTTATTTAGAGTATAATTATTACCTAATCCTCTTCAATAATGATGATGATCTGAGATAATGATAGACACCTACACAAATACGTGAGCAATGAAGTAATAAAACTTGTAACACTAAACTATACACAGTCTAGACTAGTCACAGACCACATGAGTTGTTATTACTCGCACGAAACCAATTAAAATGTTACAAAACTTTTTCAATTTCACGGCAACTTCGTGTAACGTTAACAATATATTTTGGATCCATAGAATATACCTAGATGCATTGTGCACGGAATTAACGTATTTGTCTTTGTTTTAGATAATGAAGGTGTGCTTCCCACACGGTATATCAGTAATGAACAACCATGTACCTTAAGCATAATAATCAACGATATTGCAATAAGCGAATATGAAGCTTTGTCATATGCCTGCATATATGGTTTCGGTTAAATTTAATGGATCAAAGATCAAACAGCAGACGTACTTACAAAGATTGAAATTTACTTAAATATACCAAATATTAATTTAGTAGTTTTTATAATAAGCACAATATCTTTAGTCAGAGAAAGTTGTTGGTGAAAAACAGTAGAAAGATTGCACATTAGCTACATCCAATCTGTAATCCATTGAAAGGAGCAAAAAGAAAATAAATAAATCCTATAAGTCGATTACAGATCCCATTTTCAATGTAATCTAGAAAAAGATAAACAAGACAAGATTCAACAGTTTCCTAGATATAAAAGGATCAACTTTTAAATTACAACAGCACTTAAAACAACAATAGAACCATAATATTTCTTCCAAGTTGAAATTAATAACTTTTCACCAGCACGCTCGAACGTTATCAGCCATTACTTAGATTTAGTGCAAAATATAGTGTAAAATACTTTAATAAATTTGTCCGCGCTTTTCAAACTTTCTTTTTCTTAAGGGTTTTGTAACATTTGAACTTGTCAGATCAGATCAGTTTAAAAGTTCTATTCTACCTTTTGTCTTCGGATTAAATACTTTAAAATATTACTTGTAACCAACTTGTTAACTGGAGTTCGTACCAGTCCCGTAGATTTCTACAAATTACATTTTTAAGGAATCCTACTGTGGAATACGATTATTGTTGGTCAATCCTAATGCTTAAAGTGGAATAAGATATTTTTTTTACAGTACAATATCGTGGTCGTGATCGTGGCCAAGCACGGGGAGTGCGATCTCGCCTGATGGTAAGATGGTATGGCCTAAGATGGAGCGCGCTGCCCTAGAATGTAGGTACCTGTTCATTCTTAAGACCTCCATATTGCCAATTTTCGGGAACGTCGGTATAGGAAGGTATTATTTTTTTAATAATTTAAGTTTGATTTAAGGTTTAATATGGAATCAATTTGTATCGAAAGTATCGATAAACGATATTTGTGTTTGAGGCCGTAGTATAAGATTTGCATATTTTATAAAATATAGAGTTTTATGTTTTCCTGATATGAATATCCTTAGCGACTTTACTTATTTAATTTTTATAATATACAGCAAGCTAAGACGATTATGAATTTGTGGAGAGAAGTTATACAAACAGTTTATAACAAATTCATTAAATGTTTCGTTATATTTAGAGAATATGAACGAATGCATTGTTCAAGAGCGGCGGTTGGAAAGTAAGAACGCACTTAATATGGAATATTTTGCACTTATATTCATTAAATAAATTATATTTTCAAACATACCGTTTAGAGGATTAGGTATGGAAAAGAGAAAGTAAATCACTTCCTGAATATACTTGAGTAGGGTTTTTGTATGATTTTAAGCGTATGGCTTATCTTTGGAACAATTTATCATTTGCGGTGGTCCTGAACAAACTTGACCTTAAAGGTCTTCAAGGACGGGAAAATAAAATACCATAAATGCCGAAGGGATTTGATTTAAATAGGAAATTTTGCAGTAAGAAACACGAGCCGTTGTTGATGAAAACTGGTGATGGTATAATTTTAATTATTATCCTATCAGATTTAGACGGCAGATAAATTTTATGTGAATGGTATGTGTTTTGAATACGATAAAGGATTTTCCTATTTTGTGTAATTTTTTTAAGCACCAATAAAGATTGCTTATTGTAGGTAAAAAATAATACTTACAAAAAAAATATAATCGATAAAAATATAGATTTATTATTTATGTATATTTATTATTTAGGTTACTTATAATTATATTTTCTATTTATTTATTATTCATTCTATTTTAGTTCAAATCAAAATTTTAAGTTTGTAATGCACCACCACCATAAATGTAATCCTTTTAAATTTTCGGGTTATCTGGCAGAAATCGGTTATAGCGATAAGACCGCCCTCTGTACATGTTGTTAGTTGTATGGTTCTTAATTTATAATCCTGTATTAAGTGTGCAATAAAGTATTTTTCATTTCTTCATTTATTCATTTTCATAATCGTTTATTGAACGCATCGCAGACGCAGACATGGAAAGCATCATCATTTAACAGGCTAACACAGTCTATATCCTGAGGTAGAAATTAAGAAAGTGATTTTAGAATTGTATACGCATGACCGACACTATCCTTCTTTAGAACTCCTGCACCTGGTCGAACTTGATTACACAAAAAAGCCCAATATAGGTAATATTTACATTTCTTTGTTTTGTCAAATGTTTAACATGAAAATGCATTACTGAATAATATGGAAAAAAACGTAAGAGATAAAGGAAAAAAAGGAAGAACATGTTTTCTTTTTAATCCTACACATTTTAATCTTATAACATGTACATAGTAGCTCTCAAAGGGAGTAACTCTTACAAATAGTTTGTATAGCATCGTGAACTATTACAAGAAACTTAGATGGGTATTCCATTTTACTTCAATTGAAAATTCCGAAAGTTGTGGCCAGATTTAAATTTTGATGGAGCGAACATCTACGTGAGATTTAAGACGTGAAAACATCGGACGCGGATAAATCTGCTTTGTAATAAAAGAAAAATCATCACTGGAAATAATTTTAAGTTCATGAGTGATTCATATAAATAATGTAAGTAAATAATACTTTTTCTTTTTCCTATGAAATCTCTTACCAAAAAGAATAACAGCTCAAATCAGAAACAATTATTTTAAATATATGTGTTATTTGTACAACAATACTTATTTATAATTTATGAATCATATTTGGTTACAAAAGCTGTACAAAAGCTTACTATCAGTTTTTACGTTGAAATACCCTTTATTTAGAAAATGACTTTCTTATACACTTTACCCAAATATTATTCAAGTATCGTATCCTCCCAAGTCCGGAAGTACATAATTACTCAAATAAATTACCTAAGTATGTTTTATCCCAAAATTCCGGTAATAATGTTAAAGATAATAAAGGTTAGACATAATGGGGCAGTTTTTATTCCCCGCAGGTAACATCAATTAGCAGCAGATGCCTCTAGGTGTTAGGAGGTGCGGCTAATCCACGCAAGTTATATGGCAACCACGTTACGGATCGACGAAGAATTAGTGCACTGGAATCGGTGTAAATATTAATTATTTAAGACTTTTTTTATTATTTTGCCCAGTTGGTGTGGTTTATTAAATTTGCTTTTAATGTTATTAATATATTCTCAACAAATGAATCAGTTACTTTTTTAGTATTATGACATCGATAAATTGCCTTGTTATATTTATTTCGTGAATTAATTGCAAAATAAAATATGTATTTTGTTTGCAGGTGCCGCTTCTGCTTGGGTTATTATATTATAGACTGTCTTTTTTCTCCGTGGTCTACAATCTTAACAATAGATAAAACATTCCAACACGACACATCTATCTGCAAAATAAAAAGGTTCATCCATAGAGAATTAAATTACATAAATCACAAAACTTAGCATTATTTCCATTATCTCTTCACGTAATCTATGTCCGAAAGTCGCAGGTTCACGGCGACTTATTAAAACGGTTGCTTTAAAATATGTCACGTTAGGGTGCCTCAGGGGCATAAATAATGTCAGTTGGCCGCCGGGGGCAGGATGAAACTGGGCGATCTCACCCGGGTGTTCGCGAAAGATTAGTATGGAACTTTAATAACTTTAAAAATGTAGCATTGTAAAGTTTGCAACATACGTGGACAGTTTGAAGGAAACTTCTATCAAAGAGCTATGCAATGCAAACATAGGTTGTTGTCTAATAGTTACTCACAGAAATTATTAATTATAAATAGTGAAATCTTAAATTTATAAATAATCTTAACCATTACTTTTATTACAATTTACTACATTATATGCTTCATGTTGAAAAGCATTTTATTTTGATACTAAACAAATTTCAATTTGAATAAAGTACTAATAACAAGTGATTTATCATTCTGCAAGTTTTCCATAAGTTTGTAGAATATTTAAATCTCGGAATATCTACATTATGGCCATCGTCAAGTGACCCAAGTGCTAGCAATGACCGCCGTTCGCACCGCGTTACAATTTACAACATATCGCATAATATACCTCATTCAATTTGATCCTCGAATTATGGCGATGGAGTCTTCAAAGTTATGGCCCTAAGTCACCTGCTCTTTGTAACGGTTTTCAATATTTAATCGGGGGATCGTATTTTTTAAATAGGTATTCTGTATTTTGTCAGAAGACTGTTGAAATTCATTTTTAACTTATTCATTTTTAACTAAATTAAAAAAAGGAGGAGGTTTTGAATTCGTAAAAAATTCAATAAAAAATTAATTAGTTCTGTATCCGTTTCCATAATCTATAATTATGAAAATATATTGTAAGAGGTATGAACTATGAAGCATAGCGATTACATGTCACTTAGATATTGCTCCATCAAAATGGATATAAACATCTATACTCATAGTATACAGGTACTCAAGTATTTTTATTAGAGTATCTAAGTATCTATATAGGATCTCTCAAAAATGATCATTAAAGAAAGATACAGGATATGGCGTAGTAAAAGATATTCTAGAACGAATAATAATTTCATTATTATTGAAAACGATCAATAATTTTGTCGTGTATCAAGGTTATTATAAGCACCTCTATCACGTAACAGACTTTTATTACCAACAAAACGTAAAGTTTGTACGAAGAACTTGAAATAAAGCACGGTAACGGTGTGTCATATAAGAAATATAGTGAAAACTGTTTATGTGTGAATAAAAGTTGTTCAATGGCCTCGGGTTCTGGAGCCCGCAGAACTGTGGCAGAACTGCATTGAATAGGGTTGCACACCAACTTTGTAGTGGAACAAAGGGACTTTTAGGTCTGTTTGCTTACTCTTTAACCTGCATGGCTAAATAACTATTTTATTTTTGATACTTTAAGGCATTCAAATCCATACTAATAGTATAAATGCGAAAGTAACTCTGTCTGTCTGTCTGTTACTCAATCACGCCTAAACTACTGAACCAATTTTCATGAAATTTGGTATAGAGATATTTTGATACCCGAGAAAGGACATAGGCTACTTTTTATCCCGGGAAAATAACGCAATCCCGGAAATCCCACGGGAACGGGAACTATGCGGGTTTCTCTTTGACTACGCGGGCGAAGCCGCGGGCGGAAACCTAGTAAAAATTTCTCATTACAACCTAGTAGAAATTTTTAAAGAATAGAAAATTTTCGATCACGAAGCTGGATTCGAACTAGCGAGAGACGTCTGTCTATACTTACTTTAAAAATTTCTCAACTGTATCTTATATTGTTTTATAAAATTATTAATCGAAATGTGTGTGCACTTTGAAAGATATGGAAAATGATGCGCCATGACCTAATATTAAAAAAGAAGACTATTAATTATTTTGTTAATTGTATGGATACGGGAAATATTGCAACGGGGGGAAAAATTATTGCAACGTCATGAAGCAAATCCGTAATTGAATATTTTTTAAGTAGGTATGCATTATTTTTTTAACTATATTCATTTGATATTAAAAATAGCTCTATATTATTTTTTAATTTTCTCAGATGCGCACGTACCATTAAAATGCATTAAGTAACCATAACTCTTTAATGTCTGCATCGCGATATTTCGTAATTACTGTCGCATATAATAAAATATAGCCGAAATCGCATTTTTAACTCATTATAGGCAGCCATAAGGGTGAAATGGACTCGCTTTTGTTCAAAAGCGTGCTCATTAAAAATAATAAAGACTGACGATTGCGTTCATAATAGCATTCGGATTTGTTTTTTTACATTTTCATTAAGTAGATACGTGGTAGCTTGAATGTAACCATTTACCTCTGCCCTACATCTAAATGAATCACCCACTTAATTATTTTTCTTGCAAATGCCTAATATTTGTGAGGCAGACATTGAAGGTGCTGATGTGATCATCTAAATTAGGACACACTTGGGAAAACTAATATAGCAACAATATTATTTGCCGTCTTAAACGTATTTTAACGTATTGTTAATTTTATTATAGCGAATCATTAACGAACATATTTTGCAATCAATAATTAAACGAATTTAAATCTTATGGATTCAGACATTTTAAAGAATCTAAAAATTCATTGATTACAGTTCATGAACTGTCCATATGATAGAGTTCTGATTTTTGAATGATTTAAGTATCGGTAGATCTGTGAAATGTTCATTAAACATTTTTTTTGCACCTAAGTGTCCAGGCAAAACATCGTTTACCAGGTCAGCATTACAAAGATAACTAATTACATATTTACAGACACAAAAACTGTATAAATGTCCCTCTTCTAAGAACAAGAACATCGTTCTGCTAATTGAAGCCTGCTGCAGATTAGTCTGACTTTTTGCAGTATAATTACCTACAGTACCCGACTCCTTGCCAGCATTTATAGTGAATCGTTAAAAATTTATACACTTATATTTCTTGTTTTACTTTTGTTAACGCCGTAAAGTGGTGCACAGAAAATTAGTCTGTCTGGTCTGTATTAATATCTTTTTAAAAGGTATTTTATATTTTTTCTTATGTATTCAAATTCATATTTTATATTAAAAAGGTTAGCGTAGTATTTATTTAGAGCAATTGTAAAAATCAAGACATCTACATATGTATATTAGACGGGTGAAAGCAGAAATACACAGATATTAAAATAAGTATAATTCTTTTAACTTAAATATATGTTAAAACGTGAAACTTAAAATATATTTATCTTCAATATAAGTAGGAAAAAAATAACAGACAGAAGCCTAGTTCCCATACAACTAGTTTTTTTTAAAGTTCTAACGTCATTAATCGTTTTCTTCTCTATGATATTTGCCAACTTTGGGCTAGTTTTTTGTTAGTCTTAACCAAGCTAGGCGGAACATATGGAAGAAATCTCATATTATTTCTTCTTTTTCCCTTTATTCCCCTTTTTCTTAAGTACCTCAGGCTGTTCTGGTTCAGGGGGTGGAGTAGGGGGTAATTTTCTTTCCGGCCAAAGTCTTTGAATCATGTCAACTACACCTGAAAGTTGAGAATTTTAATTATTGTTGCGTTTAAATTCTGATTGATAATTTATATTAATAGAGTTAAAATAAATAAACAATAATACGATCCCATTTAAAAAAAAACAAAATATTAACACCACGAAAGGTTTTCTAATAATGGAATCGTATCCACATTCTAAAACTTAAACGTTCCTCGTGTTATTTATTGTATTAGTTGTATGTAGTCTGGCTGGTAAAATAAAACCATGTATCATAAATTATAACAAATTAAAAACCCCATGCATTACGCCTCTAACAAAAAACGTAATTTAATAAAAAGTCCACGTTATTATTCATGGAAATGAATTTGCGATAAAGTGAAAATTGCTAAAATAATGACCTCGTTTCGTTGTTTTTATTGCGCCTAATTGTTTTAAATTTGTTTCGATGTGAATTTCAAAATTGCCCCTCGAATTTAATGAGTTATCTCATAATATAATGAAGTGACCCGTTTTTAGAAGTTACATTGTTGCCTTTTATAGATATTAAAATTAATATTTGCTGGCTTGTTACTTAAAGTAGAATCTATTAAACATGGATAATAAATAACTAGCCGCTTAGGAATAGTATTGCTTTTTGTACAAAAGAAAAAAAATACAATACCTTTTTTAAAGGTTCTTTAACTTGACAGGAC
>CAJQZN010026751.1:0-12914 GCA_907164685.1 Colias eurytheme
GTATTACCGATTTTTCTAGTGCGTTACATCGTAAATAGGCAGTATATGTATAAAAAGACCGTTCTTAAATAATGTTAAAAAAACACGAACAAAAAAGTTTTTGGAGTAAGTTTGAATTTAACGACTAGTTATCCTGTTCGGCTTGAAGGTAAAAAACGACAATTTTCAATCGATAAAAACCAAACTACCAAAAGTCAACAAAAAAAGTAGTGATTTATTTTTTGAAAAGAGCTTTTTTTCCCTCCGAAAAAATTCTTGACTAGTCCGTTGTTACTTGGCCTGATATTTTAGTCAATTATTGATCATGTATGGTATATATTTGTTACTAGCGGTCCGCCCCGGCTTCGCCCGTGGTACGTATTTACGTTTTCTCTACATAAGAACCATCCTCGTACTTCAAGGAATATAATAAAAAAAGAATTATCGAAATCGGTTCAGCCGTTCTCGAGTTATGCGCTTACCAACACATTTTGCGATTCATTTTTATATATAAGATTAGTAAGTCGTTTAAAAAATTTATATTTTTCATCGCACTTTTTGACGGGAAAGTTATCATAAGCATACAATAACATATTATTTGATAACTACGTCTCATCTTATCTGATCGGTGAAGGTCGTTCCCACACCAGCTCTTAGACCAGGAATAGGTTCCAATACATTAGTTTCGAAAAATTATACTCTTAATAATTTCGGACCGCCATTTGTCAACGAACAATGAAAATGTAAATTTAAAGATATAAATTCAAAAGCAAATATACAAACATAAATATGATGCGTATCGAGTTGACTCTGAAACTGTCAATATGAAGATCGTATCTCACCAGCAGTTGAATATGAAATATAAACAAGCAAAATCTTCCCATCTATATTACCTATACTAGCTTTCGGTCCGCGGCTTCGCCCGCTTTGTCTAAAACCTAATAAATTATATATGTACTAAAACCTTCCTCTTGAATCACTCTATCTAATAAAAAAGCGCATCAAAATCCGTTGATTGTTTTAAAGATTTAAGCTTACATAGGGACATAGGCACAGAGAGAGCGACTTAATTTTATACTATGTAGTGATTTTAATAAATCCTCCTCATTAAACCAAAATGTGTTGAAAATAGATATAGCTCTACCACCACTTAATCATACCTACTCGTGGTGCACGAACAATTTTATAATCTATACATATAATAAAATCGTAGGAAAGTCAAAACTGTACATTGAATATTTTTTTTAAATAATACATAATCCATGATCTATAATCGATATAGAAGCCAAAAACATAGTTTTTAGAATTTTTGTCTGTTTGTCTGTTTGTCTGTTTGTCTGTATGTTTGTCCAGGCTAATCTCAGAAAGTACTGCACGGATTTACTTCAAATTTTGCATGAATATTACTAACAGGTCGGGTCAGGCTGTTATATACATATTATCATGCTATCACCTTCGGGGGAGGAGCTGTGAACCTTTATTTTTCTTACGTATTCCGTGTACTACGACAGCGTACAATATAAAGACTCATGTTTAAATGTTGTTTTTGAGTAAGCCATGCTATTGTCTACCTTTACACTATAAAAACTACGTCATTTAAGTAATTTTGGCAGAGAAACAGTATAATGAATCTTAGTAGTATAAAGACAAATTTAAAACAGCGCCATCTATGAGATTTCATTAAAATTAAATCAATTTACATAATATTAACGCTCCTTGGAAATTCATAAATTAAATATTATGATGTTGGTGAGGTTGTTTTTTTTTAAAGTTAAATAAATAATTCATATCTTCCCAGAGTAAATTTCAGGTGCGCTTATATTTCATGTGAATATACTAAATTTTTATAAGTGAGGGTAGATGTTTCTTATTTGATGTTAGTTACAGTCTCAGAGGAATGTTACAGTTATATAGGTAATAGACGTAGTATTTGTATTCTCTTTGGGTAATAGTAGATAACAGTGATTGTGTTCATTGGTTACATTTTTAAAAATCTTCGGCTTTTTTTTTAATTTTCGCCTTCTTGCATTCCCACAAGAGGTAAGTTGTAGCTTTTATATTTATTGTTTATTATAATTATATTATTAGACTCATGTTTTTAATTAGTTAAAGTTATGACAAAATAAGAAAATGATGAAATTTTATTTTTATCATGTATAACTTTTACAAGACTATATTATACGCCCAAAGAAGGTCACTTTAGTTCTTGATAAAACTTTATTTGTTAGTAGCTTTTTATTAAAATTAGGTACACTTATCTTTTGATTTTTTTTTATTTACAGATTCAATGTTCATAAAAATTGACGATTTGCGTGAGGATGTAGTGGAAATTAGTAACCTTGCGCGTGGTCAATCAATATTCAATACATATTATAATAAAATTCTAGAAAAGTGATGTCTGTACAATGAAAATATGTAAAAAAAAAATAGCAGGGGTTATTATTAAATCGATCCCAAACCCAAAACTGTAGTTATAATTTTTTTGTCTGTTTGTCTGTATGTTTGTGCACGCTAATCTCAGAAACGGCTTATCCGATTTAGATGCGGTTTTCACTAATATATTGTGGTAATCTTCATTTAACATTAAGTGTTTATTTCATGTTAATCGGTTTGTAAATAAAAAAGTTATGACCATTTAAGTATTCACGGCGAACATTTGCAAAGGCATTCTATTGTACACTATACAATGTACGATAAAACGTAAGTTATCTGTTATACGCTACAGTAATTATTCCTTATAAATGTCCAGGTGATCATATCGAAAGTCCCCAAGGGTGGGGGAGTAAGCTGAGGTAGTAGGGGGGGAAGGGGGAAATTAGAATTTTGCTTACCTCTAGGTAAATTTTATACATAAAATGTCCTTTAAATTATGTCGTATTATATTTTTAACCCCTTTTAACCATTTTTAACCATCAAAAAGATGGGTGATACTGATAAGTGTTTGACCGCTATGTTTGTCTGTTTGGGCCACCGTAGCTCGCTTACAGGTAGGTAATACGTTATACGAATTAGATGCGTGTTAGGCAGCATATTTTCCGACGCTGGTTCTTAGATAAAGTGTATCAAAATCGGTTCATCCATTTATTATACCTAGGTATATAGAGGTAAAAATAGGAATGTGGGAAAAAATATTAGTTATATTTTTATCCAATTCGGTTTATCCATTTATTAGATTACAGCGGTGAAAGTGGGAATGAACAATAATCGAATGTGGTCAAATAATATACTCAAGCGGCATATCAAAATATAAAAGAGCAACGTGTTTTATCGAAATCGGTTCATCCGTTTATTACATTTAGGGGTGACAGTGGTTAGATAAATAAACCAAATGGAGCATCAAACGACAGGACATGACGTGTACATATAGGTATAATTAGATAATATGGTTTACATCAAAATCGGTTCTGCCATTTACTAGGTGTGGAAAGAGAAGGGTTGAAAGTCTGTGAAAGAAGAGGGGGATATGGGAGCGAGAGGATAGCCACACCCTGGAAATTTTGAACTATACTCAAAGCCACATAGGCCTGGCTCTTGGCAATTTTTTTTTCCTAAAGATACCACTTCTTTTGCCACTGTGATCCATTACAATTTGTGCACGGTTACGGCCCAACTTAAAAGATGTCAAGGAGCAACAAACTTATAGATATCAATATGATGTAGGAATGTAATATGGAGGTAGAGGTAGGTCTCGCTCACTTGAAAATATCACATGAAAATAAGAAACCGAAGTTAAAAATTTAAAAATTAAAAAGAAAAACCCAACGCAACGAAGGAAAAGGAATAAATAATAATTTTACAAACTTCCCGACGATCTTTAAAATTAAGTACCATTATAAAAAAAATATAATTGTATATGATATGATAATGATGGTATGGCAGCCCCGATGACTTTGTTTTTTTTATTTTTATAAATATTTAAAATGGTATTTATTTTTAAAGATCTTCGGGAAGTTTGTAAAATGAGTGAAACTTTTATTACATCGTCTCAAACTTTTTGGTCTGTGTAGCGCATGTCGCGTGACGGTCGGCTGCCGAGTAGGTATAAAGCACTGTTCGGAGTCATTATCGTACAAATACGATAATTTTGTGCCTAAGTTTCACTTTTACCGTGGTTTCATAAAACCACACAACATTTTTTCCTTTTTCTATGCACTTTTCTTCGTTGCGTTGGGGTTTTTTTTATTTAATTTTTATGGCACGGTCTAAACGGTTTAGTTACTACAGGCGTGAGACAGGAAAGATCTGAGCGCTGAGACAAACGTCAAAACGCAAAGGAATAGAATCCGCTATCGATACTAATTATTGTCTTAAGCGTATGATGTTTTGCTAAGGATTTGTTCACTTTGCGTTTTGACGTTTGTCTCGGCGCTCAGTTGCTGCACGATATATTGTCAAAAACATCCATACAAGGAAGGAAGAAAAATAAATTTGCTCCCTTCCCTCCTGGTGCCTAAAAATAATATGACATAATTTAAAATAAATTTTACGTAGAAAATTAACTAGGTATTTATTTTTATATTTTAGCTCAGTTTAGTAATAAATTTTACTAACAGTTCGTTTAATTATTTATGGTAGTACGTGTTTATTCAATAAAAGTTAAGTAGTAACTACCTACTATGCAGTCACTATTCCACGCGGACGAAGTCGCGGGCACAGCTAGTACAAATATACAATGTATTTTTATAGTCTTTCATGACACAACTAGTTGAACATTTTTCCAAGAGAATACAACTATATATCTACACATTATATTACATTGTGTAATAATTACATACGCGACTTGTAACGTGCGTTTAACTATCATACCTAGGTACAGTGTCTACGTTGTATAATGCTTAGTACAAGGACACAATTAAATTTAAAAACTATTTAAATTCAGTAAATAGGCATGCACTCATTTTCAATTGTAATTTGAAATATAATGTATTCCTGTCCAGGTTTTATTTAATATGTTTAAAAGTAATCTAATTGTATGTAAATTAAACAAAATCAAATGACCAAATTTACCCGGGCAATTGTCGGAAAATAAAAATAAATTCCGACTGGACCACCGTTTTTGTACGGCATCTGTGTCATACTATTTCAATACTGTTTTTAATCCATTATTCCGCAACGCCGCGCCGTACAAAAATCATGGAGACAAGGGGAATAAATCTCTACCTGTACTTTCGAATTCTCATCTGCACTCAGTTGGACAGCTTACAAGTGACGTCATAGTGCTGAATCTTATTATTTTATGCTCTTAAATCGTTCTAGATAGGTCACATGGTGGTTCAAATGACCCATAAATTTTGCAACATGGGTAGTCTAAATATATATTAAAGTTTTCTTCTTTTTAAGTATAATTTAAGAAAGCTGACTGACTGAGACTATTTGTAATTTTAAACTTTCTATTCTAGATTAACAAAATTGTGAATTGTGAATAAGGGAGAAAAAAAATTCAAAATTTCAATAATTGTTAGGTACATATAAAAAAAATGTAGGTTATATCTCTTTCTAAATACATTTGGAGAGTAAAAGAACTAACAATAAGGGATTTAACGAGTATTAACCATCTTCATTCTTCAAGTTAAATACCTACTTAACTATGTATTATTTACATGCTTATTAATATTATGATTTATTGAGGAAGACTACAGGCTATATAATATCATCTCACTAAGACCAATAGAAGCTGAGCAACGAGGGTAAATGTGAGTTCCTTATTCATTGTAATAACAAGCTAATCTATATTTTTTCCGAAAATATTATTATAAGCACGTGTTTTTTTAGTTTATACATCAATATGAATTTTTCAGCGAAGTCAAAATTAACTTCACTGAAAAATAAAAAAAATCTGTTTGCATCAATGCATTACCTACGCTGTGTAAAATTTTAATGTCATGAAAAATTTATAAATGGTTGAATGTAATGTATTTACAATTAACTCGTTTACAAACTAAATGTTGTGTCAAATTTTGAATTCAATTATTTTAATTGTTGCCATTTTTGTTAATTTCAGTCGACTTTTCCTTAAATACAGTGTGTTGTCTTCAATCAATATTTTTTATAATATCTAAATGCTTAGGTTGCTTCTTTGTATGCAGCATCGATCGAACACATTAGTAACATAATATAACGATCTATACCTAGTATTGAATGAACAGTCACAGACTGATAGCGGCAGTACACATGGGGCCAAGGCGTTGGGCCAACGTGTTGGGAAAGAATGAAGGATATCAAGATTCCTGTTCACACATTGGCGTACTGATCATTCTGCATTGGCGCTTCAAAGATGGACGTAGTCCGTAGAAGTTCTTGCAGCCGCGGCAATTTATTTATATACAGTGCGTTTAATTATTACGTACATGTGCATCAATAACAATGAGTGTACTCTGCCGTCTGCGATGATACCATTTTCCAATCTCTATTGTCCTTTTTTTATATCTGTATAAATAAAACTATTATGTTTAGATTTTTTCAAATGTTTAAAATGTGTACATTTTAGGTACATTTAATTTAATTTTAACTACCTATAAAACGAAACTTTAAAGATTAGATTTTAGATATTATTATATTAAATGATAATTATTATTTATGTAATAAAGCACAATTTGATCAAAATCATGCTCATTGTATATTGTTATTTAATTTTTAAGAACAAGTAACTTTTTAATACTGTTTTAATCATTTTATAAATATATTCATTTTTTTATCGCATTGTATGAAAGTGAGATAAGAAAAACATCTAGAATAATATAATAAATAGAAAATAGAACATCTAATTTTTTGAGTCATATGGTTTTATTTTTGTGTAGTTCATGCCGTGGATTCCAAATTATTCCTTCATGTCGATACAATTCTACGAATTGTAAAACCTCGGCGCCGCCATCGCTATCGGAACATGGTTAAACGTAAATTTCATTGACGCGCAACGATACTGTCTCCGCTGACGAGTAACAACAAACTGAACAAGACACCAACGTGTGAACGCTGTTTGTGGAGCGCGCCAAGATCCTTTGATGTGTGCACAAAAAACCGACAACATTCGGTTGGCCTGCCAATATTGGCGCCAACTAGGCTAATGAGGCCAACATACCGCCAAGTAGCTCTCTACACGTTGGCCCAACCCGTTGGCCCAACACGTTGGCCCAATGTGTACTGCCACCAAAAAATACAACATAAAATAAACAACGGTGAACTTTTTGGGCGCAACCGGATGTCCAGCCGACGCGTTACGTAGATACTCCAATCGGTGGGCAACTGTTCAAAGATATAGAGTAATATATATCTTATATATGTATATGCGAATGGTGTGTGTTATTTCTCGCAACCTTGATCCCCACGCAGCGCGCACGGCATTACGCGTGTAAAGTTAGGCGATGTCCATACTTTGTGCATAATGTCCCCTGAAAAAGGGACTGGAAAAGAGAAGTTCATGCCCGTTTGAATACGTATTATTTGTGGTGTTATGTAAGGAAGTTATCAGTCAAGATCTCAATTATCTGCGTCAATTTGTTAGCTAGCAAGCACAAAAGAGGGAATTAGTAACGGTAGGTACTGGTAAGAAGAAGGTGGCAAAAATCGGTGGTCAATATTAAAGTATAAAAATGTTATACAGAATCAAAAACAATCAAATTTGTAGTAAAAATATTAACAAAATTCGTAATTTTATTCTATTGCATAATATACGTACCACAAAAAACGTATCTGTTATTACTGTCTCAAGGTTTATGAATTAATAATAAAAATACATATAAAGCCACTCACAGTCTGATGCATCCTATGATATTAATTTATACGACGAATATTCACTGCGACTACGGCCTTGTAACCTAGCAAAAAATAAATGTCATGTGGATGTACCCTTATAGAACTATTAGTATAGTGCGATACGGCTACATGCAAACTGCAATCATCTACGAAGATTTAAGGCAACGCTACAATAACCTTGCGGAAGGCAAATGTGTAGAACAGGTAGGACTAGCTACATATCATTGCGCTATATTGAAATTAATTTGCTAATGCTACTCCTGAAAAATTTATATTTTTTTCTAGTATTCTGTGAGTATAATAATATACTGTCATATTCTTATATTGAAAAAGACGGATTACTGCATAATACGTACAAACAAAATATTTTTATCGGATAAACATAATATCGTGTAATCTCGAGATTCAGTAGGCGTATACAATGCGAGAGAATAAATTTAACAGCGTGATCCTTACAATTATTTGACAAATCTGAGTTCTATTGCAACTTTAGTTCGATGTATAGATGTCTGTATGTCCACACCCTAACGTACGTAATGCACGTTAGCTTCACTATTGTGCGACGAAGGTCATATAGACACATCAACCAGTTTAGTAACCATGTTCCTTGGTAATCGCTATTGTCCTCTGCCCAGCGGCTATCTATATTTCCTAGCCTTGTTTAACCGATGACGTCACAACACAATTAACGTCTGCTGCATTTTGCGATTATCAAATTTTGATAACGTCGCGTAGGTACCTATTACGAATTCCGGTTATGTATTAACAGTTTATCGTGACGCACGTGTGATTGAAATCATGCAGATTTTTTTTGAGGAACTGAACTTTTTGTAGTCGTAACTATCGTTATTTAGAATTAACTTTGTTTTGGACATTCGTGGGACTAAAAATATAGTGGATAAAATTTACTTCATCACAGATGTCTCACTTACCGCGGGTATTTAAATGCAAAATGTATGAATAAGAGCAGACGATGATCACATAATAATAATATGTAGAGTCATAATCGGCCTAGTACGAGTCAAATTTGCAAACAGGAAACACTTTCTTTAAAATATAACATAATTTAATAAACATTATGGGTATAAATAAGCTGATAAGCCCTACATGGGATTTCCTTAATATACAATTAGATACAAAATTGATCAGTCATCACTCAGAAAATTTCCATTTGAATATGCACTTAATTAATTATAGGTACAATATAATATGAGCAACCTATTAAAATTCATAGTAACAAATGGCTAGTCCCCTGATTCGACACGTGCTCGAAATGGCACACGAAGAAATATTTTAATTACATTTAAATTATTTTTTTGTACTTTTAACAAGACACGAATTACCATCATATTTTGTGTTCATGTTTGCCAATATTACATTTATTAGGCGTTGATAAATAAAAATACACACCAAAAATCATGTTCCGCGCTACGTCTAAATTACGTTTATTTTGTTTATTCAAAACGCAATGACCTTATTACCAAACTAATTTTATGCATGCTAACATGCATATTTTGGTCATATACACGGTTATATAAGGCAGCCGAGTTTCGTACATAAAAATAAAAATAGATCGTTCCGTGTTCGCGGCCTTTCTGAAACAAGAATGATAGATGAGGAGTGGGGGGAAGCAGACGCCCGATGACATCACACCGGGTTGCAGTGCGGTGCGACAGCCAACTCTTGCGCAATCGAGCGCCCTTGATCTTGACTGCGTCGCGGCCGCACGCGTGTTCACACACATTTAAATAGTAGGTATTCCTACTCGTGACTATATTTATCTTCTCGCATGGAGGCGCGAAACGGTAATGGCATAAAATAATGATTTCGCTTGTGTTCTATGAGTGCAAGCTGTAAACTAATTCTGCGTACTGTTTTATAGATATACAGAGTAGACTGTAGGTAGGTGATATGTGATCGGCAGCTGATAAGATAGTAGTAACACATTAATTACATACAACATATAACAATGAATTATTGTTATTAAATAATAGGCTGCAACGTGAATTCTGTAAAAACGCACGTGTAATCTCGTTATTGCACGCCTCATAAGCGAAGCGTTGAGGTGGGTACTACTGTCACTTCGCGCAAAACATCTGATTTTTCAAACTTAAAATGTCTTTATGTATCATACATTGCACTTGTAAGATAATACATACACACACATATTAAGAAAAAACACTATTCTTAACGTTCATGATATTTTTGATGTCATTTTTGTTATTTAAACTAGTTAAAAAACAGTTTAAAAAAGTTCTGTCTTGGACGTCCGTGTGTCTGTATGTGCGGATCCTTTTTCTTGTTAACACGATAGCGACCGAAATACTTTACTAATCGAGTCTTTTTTTTTCTCTTACGCTTGAGTATGCTCAGGAATAGAACCCTTTCATTTTTCAGGGTCTGATTCGATGTGGTTTAATTGTTATTAAATAAACAAAAATAATAATTAATAAATATTTATTAAAAAAAAATTATGAGGCGTGCACTTTTGGATTTTCCAAACTATTTTTATTTGCTATAGTCGTTGATATTAGTTGAGATAATTATTATGAAGCAAATGAAAAATGAATATTTCATACGGCGTTACCCTTGCACTTGATTATTATCAATCCAAGTCGTTACTCGAGCAGGAAATAGGCCTGCGCTGATAAGAATTGAATACAGTATTCGCTGCAATTTATGGCGATAGGATTTTAATTACATCAACATTTTGATATGAGTTCGAGAGCCGCAGGACTTAGCGTGTTCATTTCATAATCTCTTATAAACGTTCCCATTTAATATTTTAAAGAAAACCTCACTGTAAAATAATTTGCACATTGAGCCGGTATTATTATTAAAGTGTTTGACTAGTAAAGTTAGAAAAAATTGCACAGATTAAGTTAAAAAAAATATCTAAAGCTCAATTGAAAACGAATATTAATTGTTATAATTATTCTTTTATCACATAAAATTGTCTAGAATCTATTTTTTGCAACATTATTAATTTAGGTAGTTAGTTAAGGTTGGGCAACTTTGTTTTCGACTAGAATTAATATTTTACTTGGAAAATATTGTGCATGCTAAATAATAAATTATTCTAACAAGTGCTTCTTTATATTATGCATAATAATCAAGCGCGAATTTAATTTTATACGTAACTTTTATAATAAAAAAACTTACTTATTTTCCTAGTTACATTATTGTAGGTAGGTAATGAAAGTATCAACTGTGAAACTAATATGTCCTATACTATAGTTTTGTAATAAGGACTAAGGACTAAGGTTTTAAGGACTGGTTTTCTGTCAGAATTTAACTCATCATAACACCGACAACACACGTCATGTTTAAGACTATTTAAGAGAAACAAGAAAATCAATGAAACAGTTTCCTACTCTGTGTACAACTTTTATCACTCTACTTGTTTATGCCTTGCAGCAGTTACCAAAAACAATAATAAATAGGTATCCATTGATTTGTTGTATTTGCCCTGTAGCTAATATGACTGTGTGAACAGATATCGTCTATTACACAGTCCCTGGTACCTTTGCTTAATCTTATAAGGAATGATACTTTTACGTCCTGACTAAGTATGAAACTCTTCCAATTCCTTAGTCCAAGCTATATTCACTTCATAGATTTCTGTTCCTTCCATCATCGTCAGAAGTCATCGCGGAATTAAGAGAAACGTCTGAATTAGTTTCAGAATAAGCTTAGATAGAGATAAAATACATAAACCCAAATATATCTCAAGATGCATAGATATTATATACAAGTAAATATTGCATCTATAGGTACCTAGGTAGGTACTAAAATGTATTTACGGTTCAGGAAGATAAACGTCAATCGAGTTACCTAATGGTAAGTGCGTGGTATAAAGAATTTGTAATGCGATACTCAAAGGAGATTTAGAGGATTGGAATTCTTATCGATTGTATGATAAATTATATCTGTCCGACTGATCAACTCATCGTATTTAACACGCGATGACAGTCTACAATATGGCTGATGTTCAAATTTATAAGTGTTGAAAGATGTTCGAAATTCCTCTTACCTATTATTTTGTATTATACATATTATAGAGGAATATTTTTTTGTTTGTAACGTTAACGTTGTTAACGTAACAACGTTATGTCGAACTAACTACTCAACCAATCTTAAAAAATATTTTTCCATTAGAAAGCTACATCTGTACAACCTAGGCTTTAATATTTTATAATTAGAAGCCGGAACTACCGACACATCCCTTATCCATTATTTACTTAAGTGTTTTCAATTTTTCCTTATCCATAATTTTTACATGCCATTTCACATTTCCAGCGGCGGGAGCTAGCTCAGACATGGGAAGTGAGCACTATTGCCTGAGGTGGAACAATCATCAGAGCAACCTGCTGGGAGTTTTCAGCCAGTTGCTGCAAGACGAGAGTTTGGTCGACGTCACACTCGCGTGCTCCGAGGGCGCCTCTATACGGGCTCATAAGGTAGGCCTTTGTTTCCACAGATAAATAATACTATGCTATAGGTAGTTTGCAGGACGCAGATAAATTAACCTATACTATATAGTCCTACTTATGTAAAGCTGAGTTGCATTTGCTGGCCTGGTATTAGCTAGCTAGTTGCAACTATTGGCTCGTATTGTAATTTGTTTTTGTAAAAGAAGACAATCGACGCTATACAATAATAATATAACATTACGAACTAAGTATCAATGCAAGCAAAAATGCTAAAAATATATTCCTTTCGAAAGCAGTGGAAGTTGCGTGGGTCAGTGAGTTTGATAAGGAAATTTTTAATGTCATAAGTTAGAGAGACACCAGACGGTGCTTCAGACGATATGTAAATCTTTGTGATTGTTTTATGTATTTTGATACCTACTGGTCATAATTTACTATTCATTATCACGTACGGGAGGGAGCATTTGAATGTTAGACATCCAAATCTGCTTCCTCATTTCAATTTATTGTTAAATATTAAATTCAAATACCTATCGTTTATATCATAGATTAAGTTGTCACTTTAGTGAATATGTGAATTAAGTTGGTTAACGCTTACCTATGCATTACGCTGTCTATTCTTTGCATTTAAATGAGCTATATGGAGACTTGTGTTCTCCGTTAAAATAGCCTTCAGCTAATCGTCATCTTTATTTACTTTACATATTTTTCGATGTTCATTTACTACATATAATTGTTGGACTCCTGTCT
>CAJQZN010026752.1:0-14810 GCA_907164685.1 Colias eurytheme
TGAACTTATGATTTATTCTGTCTTAGTAAGATACAATACCACTACAGATGTTATACTCTGTTAAATTTTTATGACCGCTCGTTGATTTTTTTATATGTATATTCTTAATTCATCTACAGCATTCAAATGAAGCCAAATTATAACTTAATATTTATAATGGTCAAAAATTTATTATAAGTCTAACTAAATGTATATGGTCCATTACAAATACCTTAATCGTCATCAACATACAATTTTCATTGACGTCATTGTACAACTGTGCCATACCAAAATTGTCATTATCCTTTTTATGCGCGTTAGCTAAATATTTTTCCTAGTATATAAGCTATATACAATACTCTATAACATCAGGAAGTGATTTGATCAACTATTCACAATGTTTCGTATACTACTTCTAATCTTCGCTTTATCTACCGAAGTCTTCACAAAGTATTATTTTCTAGATCAAAATTATTATGACTTAGATTACGTTGAATACATATTCCAAGAGTATATGGATAAATATAACAAGGAATACGATGACGACGAATACGCACATCGTTTAGAGCTTTTCAAATTCAGATTGAGCAAAATCAACGAATGGAACGAAAAAAATCCAGGAATGTATGGATTGAACGAGTTCTCAGATCTCACGAATGAGGAGTTTTCCCAAATGTATCTGGGGATTGAAGGAAATTTTAGTAGTGATGCTGTAAATTTGGAAAAAGATGAAATAGGAAGATCTCGAATCCCAGAATTCTTGGATTGGCGAGACGAAGGCGTAGTTACTCCTGTCAAGCATCAACACACTTGTGGTTCTTGTTATGTTTTCAGTGCTGTTGGTATGAACTTTAATTTTCAGACATGTGAAAGTTTTCGAGCTCTGTGGTCTGTGATGTCAAAATTATTACACTTTGTAATATCAATAATGATTTTATGTTTTTAGCACACATTGAAAGTCAATTTGCGATGAAGCACCATTCTAATCAGGTTATTCTATCCGAACAACAGGCACTTGATTGTGATAACTTCGATTGTGGATGTACAGGTGGACTACCAAGCAACGTGATCATGTAACTTGTTTATTCGTTTGATTAATCAAAAATGTCTTTAAGTAGTTAATTTTTAAGCTATTGCATAGCTTTTATCTCAGACTTTGAGGGCGGCGACCGAATGTAAAAATTCCGTAACGAAAAAAACCTAACACCCCCCACTCCAACCGGCACAGCGATGCCATGTTATCACAGATCATGTTATGCAATAGCTTTACCGCGGCAGTCCTCGAGTGCCACACGTATTTTTTTTTATTTATACATTTTTTTTATTTAATTTTTCATAATCGTTTTTAACACTAACATTTCAGTTCTTTAGCTTTACAAGGAGGTTTAATGCCACAGCAAAGATATACATACGTTCACGAAAAGTTAAATTGTAGACTCAATAAAAGTGAAATAGTTGTTAAAGTTAACGGGCTCAACTTCGCAGGATCCCTAAGTGAAGATTTGCTTAAATACGCAGTAGCTACTTACGGACCTCTGGCAATTGGTATGTATCAACCACTGATGAATATCCATACTAATATTATAAATGCGAAAGTAACTCTGTCTGTCTGTCTGTTACTCAATCACGCCTAAACTACTGAACCAATTTTGATGAAATTTGGTATGGAGATATTTTGATACCCGAGAAAGGACATAGGCTACTTTTTATCCCGGGAAAATGACGCAATCCCGGAAATCGCACGGGAACGGGAACTAGGCAGGGTTTTCTTTGACTGCGTGGGCGAAGCCGCGGGCTGAAACCTAGTTTATTATAAATATCATCAGATAGTATAAGACTATAATATTTTTAGCTTTGTATATGAAATTTGTGATTTTAAAAAGCAGACCAGCAAACATTTTTGTTCATACTAGTACAAGTACAAGTGAAGCTGAGTTATGCAACCTTCCAATTCGGTCATGTACTTATTATTTTTAAATTTAATATGCTGACAAGGTAAGAATAAGTGGTACTTTAAATATAAGTTCTATTGATTTTTAGCTCTTAACATCACAGAAGAATTTAGAGAGTTCAAGTCTAGTAAGGTTTTTACACCTTATGGCGGCAAAGATATTGGAAAGCATGCAGTATTATTAGTGGGATATGGAAGAGGTAACTTTGTTTACACATTTTATGTTTTAACTATCTATTTACCAAATTTCAGCCCGATTTATCCAATAGTTAGAGCTGTGCGTTGAAAGATCAGTGAGTCACCGTTGCGTTTTTACTCTCATTTTGCTTGCATTTTTTGCATACCTATCTTCCGTCTGGTGGTAGTGATAATACCTTAGTATTATGAACAGAAGAATTATAATTCTGCAATTGTATTTCAGATAATGATGAAGATTATTGGATCATCAAGAATTCCTGGGGTCGTAATTGGTGTGATAGAGGTTACATGCGCTTAAGGCGGGGCATTGGCGCTTGTGATATTGGCTCTTACGTTGCAATGGCGGACGTCGAATAGTAATTGTTTTATTATAGTACATATTTAATATAATCTGAGATATTATGTTTTTCTTGTATCTATTATAATCTGAGATATGGTCATTTCAATAGTATTAATAAATAAGTGGTTGATTCTTATTATCTTTTTAATTTTCTCCTCTTCTTCGTTTTTGTTTTCTATATGAGCTAATAATTTCTTGAATGTAGATTAATCAAAATTAAAACAAAGTAATGCCATTTAGTAAACCGGTGGTAATTGTTTCCCGTTCCCGTCCCGTCCCGTCCAATTTAATATTAGGCTTTTATTATGCCTAGAATATATTTTAAAGTAAAATAAATAATCAAATTTAGTTTTATCGCTATTATGATAAATAATTTTATGTTCATTATTTCTAAGCAATGTTAACATTCCATGTTTATCGTTAGTACAGGAACGTTCGAAATTTCTTTAAAATGTTATAAATTAAAATGTATCGTTAAAACTTTACTTAGTGACGTTTGAACTATCACGAAGATGTTTTTAATATTATTCCTCTCATTGACATTCACGGCAGAAGTTTGGTCTAAATATGAATTACTGGAGCAAGATCATTATAATATCGACAAAATATCCGCAATCTTTGAACAGTTTATCGAAAGGTACGAAAAGAAATACTCACCAAAAGAATATAATTACCGCTTAGGTGTTTTTAAGGAGACCTTGCTAAATCTTAATAAATGGAACAAAGAAAATCCAGGAATGTATGGAATAAACGGGTTTTCTGATCTGACATTTGAAGAAGTATCTAAAACGTATATGGGATTTAATATTGATTTGGATACTAAAACAAGTGACGGAGCACCTAAATATCAGAGGAAAGGATGCGGTGAAACACCTAAATATATAGATTGGAGAGATTTTGGCTACGTTACACCGGTGAAAAGCCAGTTTACATGTGGCTCTTGTTATATTTTTAGTGCTGTTGGTAAGAAATGTATTTAATAAATTGGACAGAACTATATTTATTATAATAACGGTTATAGATTTTATACTGTTTGTTGTGAATTGATATACTTACAACATGATTGGTCAAATTGTAAGTAAAATTGTCAATTCAATTTGCTGGCAAGTACTTACTATGGCATTTTTTTGTAAACACCATGATCGTAATATTTGCTAAGAATATTAGTTTATAACTAACATTAAAATCAGTTTCTTCTTAATCCTCAGATTTTAAAATAGCTAATTTAACGATTTTTAAAGGTCACATTGAAGGAATATACGCCAAAAAGCACAATACAACAGCGATCAGTTTATCAGAACAGCAAGTACTCGACTGTGATCCGTATGATGGGGGCTGTTTCGGAGGCCTCCCTCACCAAGTCTTCAAGTAATATATTTTGCATTACTAAAAAGTTGAATTTATTATCTAGGTATATGTGTAAGGTTGGACAATAACATAGTATGCGCTCAACGCTTAGTATGCCGCATAGAGTAACATAAGGTAATCTGTAATATACTATGTATTGTAATAAAAATTCTCGTAGTTAGTCTCCATCATTTGCAAATTTGATATCTTAATATATATAAATCTCGTGTCACAATGTTTGTCCTCAATGGACTCCTAAACCACATAGCCGATTATAATAAAATTCGCACACCATGTGCAGTTCGATCCAACTTGAGAGATAGGATAGTTTAAATCTCAAATTGTTTTAGAGAAAGCGGGCGAAGCCGCGGCGGTAAGCTAGTTAGTTTATATAATATAGTAGGGAATGTGTATATGCATATCCAGGATCGGAACTATGACGGACTCCCACTATACTAACCAGGGCGCAGTTTGCCTACTGATTTAAGTTCACTGTGTCTTTATCCTTACGATTAGGATATTTTTCATTTACTTATATAAAATTCGCTATAGTAAAGGCGTTGTAGCACAGTGTTGTCTACATTTTTAATTCATAGAATTGAAAGTGCGAAATAAATACTATATTGAAATCGTTTTAGCTACCTAAAAGAAAAGGGCCTAATGCGAGCGGACGATTATCCTTACGAAAACAAGCAAGGAGACTGCATGACTGACAATAGCAAAATAGCAGTCAATGTGACGGGAGGCAAACATTTTTTCGATATCTCAGAAGAAGATTTGAAAGACGCAGTAGCAAACCAGGGGCCTATATCAATTGGTATTTGAATACTATTGTATAAGAACTGAAAAGTATTTGTTTTATAGAAAAATAAGTACAAATGTTTTTGTTGAACAACTCACTCTTTTAATTGATGTATTTTTATTTTAATAATGTTTGATATTAATTTTGTAAGTTTTCTAGGTATGTTATTCACGGAAAAAATGCGTCACATAACAACTGGAAAAGTTTACAAGCCCGCTGACGACGACTGTACGGAAAATTATGTCAACCACGCTGTTCTCATAGTCGGATATGGAAGAGGTGAAGAATATCCCAATTTATTTATTTATTTAATGGGTTTTTGTTTTAATAAATAAAAAAAACAATAGAATTGGTAACTCATCATCAGCTCATATTTGTTCACTAGCTTCTGGTACACTATATTTGTATAGAAGTTTAGGCCAAAATACACTACGCCGGCTAAGCTTGAATAGGCCTGTTAGCGTTTTGGTTCCATAAACATACTATGTGTGTGTGTGTCCGGTAGTTCTATGGATAAGGACAGTAATATTGTGCAGATTGCCTGTGACTGGAATTTTTAAAGCAGGACGTCTTTCCAAGTAAAACTACAAGTTGATACGAAGACTAAACAAACAGACAGGCTATAATTTTTTAATCATGTTACGTATTCGAAAAATGTTTATTCTAATACCAAAACATCCTATTCTTATGTATAATAAAATATTTTATAGATAACGACGACGACTACTGGATAATCAAGAACTCCTGGGGTACCCATTGGGCTGATAGAGGGTACATGCGTATAGTGAGGGGAACTGAAGCGTGCTATATAGGACGGTATGCTGCTATGGCCGAAGTCGATTAAACAGAATGAAGATTAGAGAATACGGAGTTAGAATTAAAGAAAATTCGACTATTTTGTGTTTTGGAAATATTTTGTGCCTGTAATTTTGAGTAGAAGTAAAATAAAAGTGTTTAAAAATTGCTCGTGTTTGTTTTATTATTTAAAGTACATGATACGTATATAGATAGATATTAATTGATTCGATCGATGATCAAATAATGACTGATAGCAGAGTATAATCATATTAATTAATGATACACAGTTAAACTTCATTTGAAATTTAAATCATAGAATAGGAATAATATTCTAGCTAGGAACAACAACGAACACATAAAGAAATAGAACATGACAAATTTGTTCATACGAGTTGCGAGGCCAGAGTGTTTCATAATCATCTTGTAATTTCTTTATAATCGAAGGGTTTAAAATACTGAGTTCCAAAACTGCTTGAAATATGTAGCCACATTTACACCCTAGATAATAACGTGAAAATTTATGTATATTTGGCTGTGATCTTTACCTTTCACCAGGTTTTGTTTATCAAACAGAAACAAATCATTCACCGATTGTTAAAAAATAACCATTAGTTTGCCAACTATTCTGATAACTAGATGAATAATATTATTACTATCTAGTAGGTAGTAGTGGCCGCTGTCAACATAATTTTTCATACAAATAAAAAATTATTATGGGTAGGTATATGGTATATTCTGGTTGCAAAGATCTATGAAAGATGGGTAAACATACAGTTAGAGAAATAAATTCCTTTAAAAGTAATAAAGTAAGCATGTTTAATGTTTTAGATGCAAGCCGAGAATAACCAAAATTTTTTCGATGCATAGGTATTATTTACATTTTCTAAGAAATACCACAAATTCGTTGGTGTAACACGTGCAAATAAATACCTTTATATGCGATATACTTATACACCATGGAAAGCATAGCATTCTTAACTTATCAATACATTTTATGTAAACAATCGAAATTTCTTCAATGGTATATAAAGAAAAAGCCAAGGCATATCGCGTCCAATCATTATCATAATGTTTTCCATATTGTTATTATTTACACTGGTTTCGCCAGGAGTGTTAGCAAATTACAATTTATTGAATCAAGATTATTTCGAAGTTGATAATGTAGCGTCTATTTTTGAACAGTTTATAGAAAAATATGAGAAAATATACACACTAGAAGAATATTATTATCGCATAAACGTATTTAAAGATACGTTAAAGAAATTAAATGAATGGAATACTGAAGACCCAGGAACGTACGGTTTGCAAGAATTTTCAGATCTTACATTTGAAGAGATCTCAGATAAGTATTTCGGTTTCAACGGCAACATCAGTAATGTGGAAACAGTTCAGTTTAAGAGTAATATGTTCTATAAAGCCCCTGAAGATGTGGATTGGCGTAAACATGGCGTTGTTTCACCGGTAAAACAACAAAGTAAATGTGGATCCTGTTATGCCTTTAGTGCTATAGGTAAATATAAATTTAATCTGTATTTTTAAACGGGATTATATATCAAATCCATTTAATAATTAAGTATGTTTAAATAAAATAAATATAATATTCTTTTTAGTAAAGATGGTACTAGCTAATATAGATATTAATTCATCTCTACCAGAGTCATAATATCATATCATACATAATATGATTAAATAATAAATGATGAAACATAATATAAGAAAATCATTCTAAACTTCAGTCCAAGATACTTTTATCTTATCTTAGAAAACATTAAGTAGCTGTTAATCATTCAAACGTTAATATAATCAGTATTTAGAATCCGAAAAATTATATACTCCTAATATAATAAATTTACTTTTCTTTTATAGCCCACATTGAGAGCCGTTATGCAATGAAATATCATACAAAGCCGTTAATTCTCTCTGAGCAGCAAGCACTTGACTGTGATGATGAAGACTTTGGTTGCAACGGTGGATGTCCTCATAATGTATTCAGGTAGGTAGTTTAGTTCCAAGGAGTCGTTAATAGAAGGCGTTTTAAGAGGTTAATAGTTATTTTCCACGGTTGAGCCACGTACACACGGACCGAGCTGCTTCGCGCAGCAAGCTTCACGAGGCAACTCAATTTGTGTAGACCCTCCTAATCTTGAAGCACTTTCTTATTATGAATAAAAAAGAAAGTGCCGAGCACACGTGTTAGAACTTAAACTTCTTTGGTTATATTCAAAGATACCAAAATCGTCGCCTTACGCCATGACGTGACAGCATTGCCATGACGCGACCTTGAATTTTTTCTTTCAACGCGCCTAACGAAGATTCACTTCAAAAGGTTAATAATAAAATTGGGAAATAAAACAGAAATTAAGTCGTTTATTTTCTAAATATAGGATTGAGAATTGAGATCATACTCTACATAATGGTTTTTATTGTTGTCTATTTCTTTGGTTTTGTTGCTGCATTTGCATTTGACTTAACTATAATATTTTATTATTAATATGTGCAGGGTTCATAAAAAATAATTATAGATTGCCAACTTGTCTAATTTGTCAGGCCTTATGAAAATAATTTATAAATGAAAATTAATAATAATTAGAATATCTTCTCATATCTTCTCAGTTCCCTTCAGGAAGGCGTGATGCTTGCGCGAGACTATCCATACGTACAGCGTCAGGGCTTCTGCAAAACAAATGACAGGAAAACAGTATTAAAAGTGAATAGATACACGGTGTTTAAAGATTTAGACGAAGAAGACTTGAAAGAGGCTGTGGCTAGTTACGGACCCCTATCAATTGGTACATTTTAAACCTTAATTACAGTTGAAAAGAGGAAAAGTAATTATTTTCATCAGTAAAAATCATTTACGAAATATAAGTTTATCGAAATTTAAAAGAAAGTGGTCGGTTAATACGTCATTATTGACACATGAAAAACAAATTTAAAAAATAATGAACTATTTAAATGTTTTAACATAATTCTGACTCTTTATTTTTATAGAATAATTTTTTGCACACTGCTCATCTTTTCATACTGGAAATAATATGATAATGTTGTAAGTATCGATATTAACCTAACAAATTTAAAACATATTTCAGCAATGCTTTTCACACATAGAATGACGCACATAAAAGTTGGGCGGGTTTACAGACCTGTTGACTGTGGTAATGCACCCAACAACCACGCGGTACTATTGGTTGGTTATGGCCAAGGTATATTAGTTTATTTTTATACTTATATTACTATTTATAATGTCGATAGAGTCTCGAAAATGGTACTGCAAGTGACCTCTGTTGAATTGGCCTTACGTTTCGATTGTGAGAATTTTTATAATCTTTACTAGCGGTCCGCCCCGCCTTCGCCCGTGGTACCTACTTGTTTAAACTATCCTATCTCTCAAGTTGGATCGAACTGCACATGGTGTGCGAATGTTATTATAATCGGTTAAGTGGTTTAGGAGTCCATTGAGGACAAACATTGTGACACGAGATTTATAATATACCTATACATATTAAGATAATCGTTAGACAAATAAATTTTGCACTATTATAATCTTAGATCAATAATGATCTAAGATAATAATATATAAAGCTCCGTTTCTATTTTCGGGATGGATAATGGATATTGTAATGGGCAGATTTCCTATCAGCATCTGATTCAGCGTCGACTTTTACGTCGACGTATCTTTTTCAGGAATAATCAATGTACAAAATGTATTCTATTAAATGAAATCAGTTATTTTATAGATATAGGACATTGAGATAATATTACTACGTATGGAGGAGACACCACGAACAAAATCTGTGCGCCATTTTTTTGCTCTAACTAAGTTTTAAAAATTATCTATTATCTAGTTAGGTACTTACCGATGAAAGTTATTCCTTTGCAATTTTCCGTATTATTTGTATTTTTTGTGCAATATCGTAACACACACGAAGGCATATTTGATGCGTTTCACGTCTTTAAAACCATTAAAAAAACATATAACCGCATATATATGGCGTATGTTGAGCGGAACATAAGTGATGTAGGCGGTGTCATCTCCATATGTATATCTCAATGATATAGGATAGAGTATTCTATAGAGTGTTGAGTATATACACTTGATAAGAATAGTACTTTATTTTTTGATAACTTTAATGAGTACTGAACTTATATCATCGCACAATTTAAGAAAACCATTTGACAACAACCGTTGAGCATAAAATCCGTCATAAAAACCACGAATCTCAAAACTTCGGCTATATTCCTTCCAGAGAATGACGATTACTGGATCATCAAGAACTCCTGGGGGACGATGTGGGGGGACAAGGGGTACATGCGGCTGCTACGGGGCTTCGGGGTCTGCAATGTAGGGTCTTATGTCGCACTAGCGGAGGTCACAAAAAAATAAATGTCTGCTAATGTGAATGTTAATAAAGTTATTAAGTTTCTAGGAGTTTATTTTGTAGTGATTTGACATATTTAAAAGTTCCGAGATTAAACGGATAAAGTGTTTTATGGTTAATGTCTAAAAATAAGTATCATAATTCATAATTCATTATGTAAAATGATTTAAAACATTGAATAAATATGACTGTACAACGATGTTTCTTTATTTAAATAAAACCTTTTTCCTATCTGACTGATTAATTTCTAAAGGAATATAGTAGGTACAAATAAAATAAATTGACGTGAAAGTTAGTTTCAATTATTTGCACGTAAATTAATGTTATCTTCAATAATCGATTGACACTTAACATAATCTTGAAAGATAAAAAATAACATAATGAGTACCTACGCTACATTAAAATTTTGAGCAATAATTTATTAATCCTTACATAATGATACCTACGTGATTTAGGTTGTATAATTTTCATGGGCAGATATCCTATCCTACTAATATTATAAATGCGAAAGTGTTTGAGGATGTGTATTTGTGTGTTTGTTACTCTTTCACGCAAATACTACTGAACCGATTACAATGAAATTTAGCACACATAGAGGAATACTTGGATTAACACATAGGATAGGTTTTATCCCGGAAATCCCACGGGAACGGGAACTATGCGGGTTTTTCTTTCGAAATGCGGGCGAAGCCGCGGGTGAAAAGCTAGTGTAACCTAAACAAAATGTACTCAGAAATTATGAAAATTAATTTTTGTAAACTGTACACTTTATTTACTTAGGTAACATATTTTGTTCTCTTTAAATAAACATAAATGTTATCATTATCAAACAAAATCGATTCAATCAAGTTTAACTACTATGCAAATTGAAAAACTTCGGCCTGAAGCTTCCTACACTGTAAGGGTCCGTTAACACAGACCGGCTCGGAGAGCATCGGCGCGCATTTCTCTTTTCACACAGTGGAGTTGGTTGGAGCGGAGCCGCCAACTATTTCACATAGACCGGCTCGAAGCTATCTGAAAGTGGATGCACATGCAATTGGAGCCGAACGGCTGCGCGAACGAGAAAAAGTACGCTCCTCTTATTATTTAACACCAAGCACGTTCAAGCATTCTTAATGTCAAAAGCAGTGCACACGCAAAAATAAACCTTACTACATATACTAAGAACTGTTCGTGATAAGAATCTGCTCTCCTCTCCGAGCCGGTCTGTGTGAACGGACCCTTAGATGCTTCAATCCCTGGGCATGTAGCTCTTGTATTTTTACCCTGGTCAGCCGGGTATGCAAAACAAAGACATATGAAAACCTGTATCTGGTCAGTGTTCACTCAATGTCCCTACTTATTTACGATTATTCATTTTTTAAATTTAATTACGGAAGTAACTCTGTCTGTCTTCTGCATCTTCCCGCCTAAAGGACTGAACCGGTTTTGGTTAATATTGGTAAAAAGATGCTAGCTTGAGACCTGAGAAAAGATATAGGATATGCTTCTTAGACTACGTGGGCAAAGCCGCGGGCGTATGGTTAGTTGTGAATAAAGTACTTACCTACGTAGGTAAATGAAGGAACAAACATTTTTATCTAATTAGATATAATATGCGTTTTAAGCATCTAAAATGAGACCTGTAAATTTTTTTATACATAGGTGTTGTTTTTGCTTGCACAAAAGCTCAAATTTTGCAACTCAAAAATCCTATAAAATAAAAAGCGATTACATCGGAATGGAAATTTAACTATTTAACAATTTACTGCTATTCAAATGTTAAATCCCGATTATTAAAATTATTTTCATATTAGATAACTCGAAACATATTTTACATGAATTCTTATACTGTCACTCAACCAAACATTCTAAAAATTACTGATACAAACATATATAAAGAACACTCAAAATGAAATTAGAAAAGCATAACAATGTTCTCTATTATATGTGTACTTACTGTATTTACTGCTGAAGTTTTAACTTCAGAATTTGATTTATTGGATCAAGATTATTATGATTTAAACAACGCTGAAGCAATTTTTGAACAATTCAATAGAAAATTCAACAAAGATAACGAAAATTACAAAAGCGATTATCGTTTTGAAGTGTTTAAAGAAAATTTGGCAAAAATCAACGAGTTAAATGAAAAAAGTAATGTTAAATCATACGGAATTACACAATTCACTGATTTAACGTTCAAAGAATTTTCTGATTATTATTTGGGTATAAGAGGCAATGTAACTTATGAAAATGCAGTTAAATATGTACCTTCTGGATTGAAAGGACCAGATTCATTAGATTATCGAAAAATCGGATATGTGACTGAAATTAAAGACCAAAAACGCTGTGGATCCTGTTATGCATTTAGTTCTATTGGTGAGCACGAAATATTATCAAATTATCTTGTGTAGAGCTTTTTTTATACAGGTAAGTGCTTCACATAATATGCACCCAAAATGCCAGATACATTGTAAGTATGTTTCCGGCCTTTTAAGTAGGAGAGCATCTCTTTATGAAGGTGACCAGTTTAGAGCCGTATGGAAACTGAAATAAATATAAAACAAATGACGATTTTAGAGAAGATCCAGGTGTAATAAAACATATCCATCCTTTTTCAGGAAACATAGAAGGACAATATGCCAAAGTTCACAACACTAAAGCGATAAGTTTATCTGAACAGCAAATAGTAGACTGTGATCGCACAAGTCATGGTTGTTATGGGGGCTGGCCGCACAATGTTTTCAAGTAAGTTGCCTAGCTGAGATGGGTTTGATCCATAAGGCCGCTATTTGTTCATTTTGCATGGTTTTGTTTTACTCTTATTTTATAAGACTGTTGTACAGTAAAGAGTAAATAAATGAACTTTCTCAGGAAGATGTCGTTTAAGTAGGTATTTGGAAATAAAGCTTGTGTATAAGGCTCCTTATTTTATTGTGATAAAATTTATTAATAAATTTCGATCAGTTGTGTGGATAAATCTTTTGGAAATTATGGAAATAAAAATATTAGCTAAATAATAAAATAAAAAATTAAATTAATCAACGAAAAATGCCCGAGATATTCCTTACTTAAATACTGATTTTCTAATAATCATAACAGTAGTCTGGCTGCCGAAGGTGGTTCTATGAGAGAAGAGGAATATCCATATGCAGGTGTCCAAGGTCAATGCAAAGTAGATGGAAGCAGAATAGCAGCCAGGGTTACAGGTGGTCAACAACTGCAGATTTCAGATGAAGCCGGTTTAAAGGACGCGTTGGTTCAATACGGACCGCTTTCAGTTGGTAGGTCTTGTTAAAAAACTTTACAACGACAGTATTATATTACTACAAATTAAATAAGTAGGTAGATACTGGTTCGATGAATATACACATAAGATCAAAGATGAGCTTGTAAATAATCCAAAATTTTCGATTTATCTGAACATTATTCACATTGTTTTGGGAGAATTCATGTGTAAACACTGTGAAAATTTATTATTATAATATGTGTAAATGTGTAAGAAGAATGTGAGAGGCTTTTTGTATTATTTTAATTAAATCTAAAAAAAAATTGTTGCAGTCATAGGGGTTAACCGAGAATTCATGCTTTTGCGAGGGAAATCTGTCTTTAAACCAATGACTTCTTGTCAAGAAGGTCCACATGCTGTTCTTCTCATTGGATATGGAAACGGTAAACACAGTCATTAAATAAAAGTATAAAATAATAAGTTACAATCTGGTTTCAAAATATAAAGATTATGAAACTTACAGTCGAAAAAATGTGTTTAACGTGTATTAATTTAGTCGAGAACAAAAAAACCGGCCAAGTGCGAGTCGGGCTCGCGCACAAAGGGTTCCGTAGCAGCAAATATAATAAATTACAGTTAAATCAACCTATCTCAAAAACTATAAGAGATACTTTGATCAAACCAAAAATCGTTGAAAGAGTTAATTAGCATGCATCACCTCTATTTTTTTTAGAATTTTATACCCCGTAGTTATAAAAATAGAGGGGGGGGGACATACTTTTTACGACTTTGAGAGCTGATATCTCAAAAACCGTTCACTTTAAGAAAAATGTTTTTTAGAAAACTTTATATCATTTTAAAAGACCTTTCCATTGATACCCCACACGGGTATGTACATCGAAAAAAAAAATTTCATCCCTCAGTTACATGTATGGGGGGCCCCACCCCCAATTCTTTTTTTTACTATTTAGTGTCATATTTTTGTAGCGGTTCATACAACACATATTCCCATCAAATTTCATCACTGTAGTACTTATAGTTTCCGAGTAAATCGGCTGTGACAGACGGACAGACGGACAGACGGACAGACGGACATGACGAAACTATAAGGGTTCCGTTTTTGCCATTTTGGCTACGGAACCCTAAAAATGGCAATAAATTATCTAATAACACTTTCAAATTGTAAGTAACAATGAGATTGACATCTTATTTTTGTACAAAATCCCAAAATAAATAAATAAATTCTGATTTTCTTAAGCAGCTTTAGCAGTCAATATTAAATAAGAAAATATATCACTTTAATTTTTTCTTCCAGATGGTATAGACGATTATTGGCTTTTGAAGAACTCGTGGGGCACCACGTGGGGTGACCAGGGCTACTACCGCATGGTCATGGGGCAGCATGCGTGTAACATTGGAGATTATGCAGCTAGCGCGACTGTTGAATAACTGGTTGTCTGGAAGAAATCGCTATAGTGATATGATAATTGTTTTAACGTAATTTGGTAATGTTACATTATCACGTAAAAGCAATAAAGAATAAATGAATTAAATAAATCCTGTTTCAGTTTTATTAACATTTTTGGTTGAATTAATAACGTTTCCTTTCTCCCTCTATACATATTTATTGTAATTGTTGTTGTATTTAAATAACTAAGATGGCTTGGCCATTTCGCTACATTCACATCGGCGTAAGGTGAAAAATTAATTCACTGTTCATTACTTTTGTGTTATACAATAGTTCTTGTAGTAACGAACGGCCAAGCCACATATTTTGACTAAGGTGTAGAGTTTGTGAAGTTAGG